>SNQJ01S0021225.1:14947-31347 GCA_010110895.2 Picea sitchensis | reverse complement strand
CAACCTAACTTTTCCTGGCAACCTAGTGCCAGTCAAACTCCAGGCCCCTTTTTCCATGGTTATCACCAACAACCCAAATTACCATTCCTGGAAACCTTGCATTTGCCATACTTAACAAGGTTGTTGAACGACCCTATTTGTCATGATCCGTATTGGCCCCCTATGCTGACGAAGTTGCCTTTGAACATACCAAAGTTTGAAGCCAAGCCTAACGAAGATCCAGGAGATCGTGTGACTACTTTTCACCTTTGGTGCTCATCTAATTCGTTGAAATACGACTCCGTACAGTTGCGATTGTTTCAACGTACTCTCATTGAGAGTGTTGTGAAATGGTACATTGAGCTCAATCTCTCAAGATACTCTTCCTTTGGTGGATTGGTAATGGCTTTCCTAAACCATTTCCAATTACCTATGAGATATGACGTTGGCATAGAATTGCTGGCCAATTTCAAACAAACAAAAGAGGACCATATTTTTGATCACATCCGAGAGTGGAGACACTGAAAGAGTTTGATTAAGGTGCCAGTCCCACCATCATTCCTACTTGAGTGGTTCCTTAAGTCTTTTGTCCCACAATTATCCAAAGACGTCGCAACGTCGGGAGTGTTTTCCAAAGAAGATGCAATCATGAGAGCTCAAAAGCTTGAGCTGATCTATTCTTAGTCTCGTCTACCATACGAGATCTTTCCAGATGCGTCACGATCAATACTTAATAAAACCAGACAGAGAACTAGACCACATGCCGATGGTATTGTTGGTTCAGCACAAACAAATCTCGTTGAACAACTGATGAAACAATTGCAACAATTCTTTATCCAACATACAACAACCAACCAAACTACTGTTCCGGATGCTCCCCTTACCCAAGCGTCGGATGTACACAGTGTGCAATCGAAAAATCTAAAGGCCACCCAACAACCTGATGGAAATAAGAAACAATGTAAGAAGGGTAAGGGGGATAAGAAACCCACTAATAATGCTAGCGGGGGGAACACTGAAAAAAGGAAGTCGAGGTATCTGTGTAATCTGTGCATGGAAGACCACCCGACTCATCAATGCCCTCGGCTTGCAGAGGCCCAAAAGATATTGTCACAGCAACAACCTTCTGTGTTAACAAACCCATTTCAACATGGCCAAAATCTAACTCAAGCCTCTAGAAGCACAGAAGGGGGAAGCCAAGGACCCCCTATGTCTTCAAACAATCCTCCATCTGTGAATGTGTATATGATGAAAGGTGATGCCTATATATCGACTAGAGAACATGATTACAACAAGCCAAGCACCTCTGAGAAAGGTAAAGAAGTTGAAACCCCATCTCTTCCTCTTCAGATCAAGAAGATGCTAGGTGAAACCATGACACACATCCCAAAAGGTGCATTTAAGAAAGCTTCTCACAACCCAAATGCAAGGGCCACCTAGAACTACTCTGTGGTGGAGGATTTGTCTCAAACCCCTTGTGCCGATGTCTTCCTTGGAAGTCATCCAAAGATGTCATTCCCAGAGAAAGGATTTGTTATCCACTTTAGGATGCACCAAGACTTGTAAAACGGGTATGATCATGCTTGATACAAACGACTTGAAACCTCGTCTCCCTTACCACATAGCATTCCAGATAGTCGTGGCTTACACCATGAAAAATTTTACTCGGAACATTTTCCGCACAGTGGTTGATGAGGGAGCCTCAACATGCATAATGTCCTTGGCATGTTGGAAGGCCATTGGCCAGCCCATTTTGTCTCCATCACTTACTCTTATTACCTCTTTCGACAGTCGTTCATTTCAACCACATGGAATTATCCCCTCTTTTCCCATGCAGATAGGAGGGAAAACCATGTGTGTCGAGGTTGAAGTGGTCGATGCATCTCTCGAATACAATCTCTTGTTAGGGAGGAGTTGGACCTATGCTATGAAAGCAGTAGTCACTACAGTTTTTCGGGTCTTGTTGTTTCCACACGAGGGACAGATCGTGACCATTGATCAGTTGTCCTTCTCCCATCTTGACCCTTCATTGGGGGCATCCGCGGTCCCAATGATTGATAACCCTCAATCTGGTATCATCAACATAGGGGTTGGTTTGTGCCCATGTTTGATGGGTACTTTTGATTACCCACCTCCTCAAGGTGATGTTAAGTTCATATCTGACCACCATAAGGTTGAGATTTTCCAAGTTTCGTTGTTTCGCATGACTTACTTTAACGATTTGTCGATTCTTCCTTCCCCATCAGCCACGATGGAAGGGACAAAGCACCATGGTATGTCCATGCCCTTTTCCAAGGCAAAAGTGGTGTACTCTTTAGTCAAGCAAGCTTTCGTCAACCCCGATCCAACTCCCGCACAAGAGTTAGATACGATTCTAGAGCCTATTTGGGCTCAAGGTTCCCTCACTGTTACAAATTATTTAGACTTAGTCTTGCCCTTTGCCGAAGCAATCATTGAAGCAATGACTAGTCCAGACAAACCCTGGGATGATCTCCATCACAGATCTTACTTCCTCCCAGAGTTAAGCATAATTGAAGTAGGGGAATTCACCTCGACTATGACTGGAGATAGGTATTTCCATATCAATCCTTTGGCTACATATGTTGTTTATGTTGAGGGTAATATGGAAACCATCGTCGAAACTATACCTATAAACATCTCCAAAACCCCTTTCATCGTGGAGAATTTTTTCATCGGAGCTGACTGCTCCCCCGAAGATATTCAAATCTACACGTAATTATTTAAGGAATTCCGCGACGTTTTTTCTTGGTCTTACGAGGAAATGCCAGGCATCGATCCAAAAATTGTTGAACATGAAATCACGATTTATCCTGACGCTAAGTCAGTTTGGCAGAAGCTTTCTGGTTAATCCTAGGAAAGAGGCAGCTATTAAGGTTGAAATAGAGAAACTTCTCAAGGCAGGTTTTATCTACCCCGTCCATTTGACCCAATGGGTGTCAAACCCTATGCCGATTAACAAAAAACAGGGTATGATTCACATATGCACGGACTTCCATGATTTGAACAAAGCCTGTCCAAAAGATAATTTCCCCACACCATTTATTGACCAGATAGTCGATGAATGCGCAGGTTGTGAGGCCTTTTATTTCATGGATGGTTTTTCGGGATATAATCAGATACAAATCAAACTCAAAGACCAACACAAAACAACATTCATTTGTCCATGGGGTACATTCGTGTACATAAGATGCCTTTTGGTCTGAAAAACACTGGAGCTACCTTTCAGCGGGCCATGTCTTTTTCTTTCCACAATCTCAAACATATCGTTGAGGCCTACTTAGATGATTTAGTATCACGATCTCGTAGGAGAATTGATCATCCCACGCACCTCCGACTTATCTTTTAGCGATGTCGCTACTTTCAGATTTGCTCGAATCCCAACAAATGCAGTTTTTGCGTGACATCGGGTTGTCTTCTAGGTTTCATAGTTTCAACAACATGGATCATGGTCGATCCTTTCAAGGTTGAGGCAATAGTTTAGTTGCCTCCCCCACGTACAATCCTTCAACTTCATATTTTACAGGGAAAAGCAAACTTTTTGCGGCATGTCATCGCAAACTATGCCGAGATCACAAAGGGTTTTATGCGCTTACTGAAGAAAGATGTTCCCTTTCATTGGGATGATGTTGCTCGACACTCCTTCGAAGCATTGAAACATGTTGTCGAAACGTTGAAACATGCTATCAAAACTGCCCCTCTACTTTGGCCACCAAATTATAACAAATATTTCTTATTATACTTGGTTGCAACAGAGTCAACCAACAACATGGTCTTAGTTCATGAGGATGATTTGCTCTCAGAATATGTGATTTATTACCTGATTCGAGGCCTGGTTGGACTGGAACTCAATTATTCTCATATCAAAAAACTTGTGTTGGCAGCAGTCCATGCTGTCCAACGGTTCCGTCATTATGTTTTGTTTCGCAAGACTACTGTCATTTCCATTGTGAATCTATTTCAATACATGTTGACAGGATGGGTAATCGACAGAAAGATCAGTAGATGGATAGTTGTCCTCCGGGAATTTGACTTAGATTTCATTTCAGTGAAATCCAAAAAGTCACTGGTCTTTGTGGAACTCATCTCGGAACTTCCGGTCGAGTCAGGTGATGTTATGCCCAAAGAATCGCCTATTCAAGGAGATGTGTTTTTGATAGCATCTTCGGACCCCTGGTATGGAGATATACTTGTCTATCTCTAGACTTTGAAGTGCCCCACCTCTTCTTCTCATGATGAGCGTCTGCGTATATGCCATCAGGCCAAGAACTACCTCATACTTGAAGATACTCTGTATTGTTGCGGTGTAGATTGCATCCTTCGTCGGTGCCTCACTCATGAAGAAGCGAAAATTGTGCTTAACGATTGCGATACTAGAGCATGTGGCAGTGATTTGTCTGGGTTGGAAATAGCCCAAAATATTTTACGAGCTGGTTACTTCTGGATGACACTAATTAAAGATTGTATCGCATCAGTCAAGAAGTGCCACCCATATCAAATATTCTCACGGAAGATGAGGGCACATCCCGCTCCCATGTTTCTCGTCATCACCATGGGTCCCTTCACCAAGTGGGGGATTGATTACACTACCTGCAACCCTCCTTCTGAAAGGGGGAACCATTATATCATTGTAGCAGTAGACTACTTCACCAAGTGGGTCGAAGCTATGCCAACGTTCAAGGACGATGGTGAGCCTACCGCCCTCTTTTTGTTTAACTAGATTATAGCACAATTCAGTGTCCTGAGAGAGATTGTCACTGACCATGGAAGTCACTTTCAGAACACAATGATGACCGAGTTAACATCAAATCTTGGGTTGAGGCAAGAACATTTGTCACCCTACTACCCTCAAGTGAATGGTCAAGTGGAATCTATCAATAAATCTCTTAAGACCATCCTACAACGGATGATCAATTCGGCCAAGTCAAATTGGCATTTGATGTTATACTCGGCCTTATGGGCCTACCACACATCTGTTAAGACTACAACTGATTTCTCACCTTTTCAACTTGTTTACGGGCTAAAATTCGTCTTGCCCATAGAATGCCAGATCCCATCTTTAAAGTTGGCAGTACAGTTATTGCTAGACACTTCACCGCTTGAAGAGTGTTCATTATATCTCAAGCAGCTCAATGAGCAGTGTCGTGATGCGGCCTTAGCTAATGAAGCTCACAAACAAAAATTCAAGTGTCAGTATGATCAGTCCATGCGTCCTCGGATTTCCTCGGAGGACGACCTTGTCCTGGTCTATGACCAAAATAAGGACCCCCTGGGGGTAGGCAAGTTCAAACCCATGTGGTTTGAACCTTTCATCGTAAAAGAGGTTCTAAAAAAGGGCACTTATTGTCTGGTAGATTTTGATGGAAATGCTTTGGCAGAGCCTAGAAATGAGCTCTACCTCAAGATCTATTACTCATAGGTAGGTCACCTTGGGTAACTTTTTGTAACATATGTATAATCTTTGTATTATTACTTTTTGGTTTCTTTTGGTTTTATGGAAGTGTCGTCTTTGATGTTATCTTTTGTCACTGTGGTAGATGTCAAGTGAATCAAAGGTGTTCATTGGATTTGCAGATGGTGCCAACCGACACACTCGGAGGCTTGCCTCCACAGCTTGGGTAATTTTTACACCTCAAGGCCAGTGACTATCTTCAGGAGGTATATGTTTAGGTGAAACCATAAACAATGTCACTGAATACAGCGCAGTTATTGAGTTTCTTCGTGATGCTTTGTCACTTGGTATCTCTCACCTCCGGGTCTATTTAGATGCTCAAATGGTTGTGTCTCAGTTAAATAGAGGCTACCATGTTAATGATCCTACTTTACACCGACGGTTCCTTAGGGTATGTCTCTTAGAATGAAGCTTTGATTATATTACATATTTTCATGTTCCTAGGATATTAAATTAAGTCACAGATACTCTAGCTAATCAAATTTTAGATTGGCATCTCGCACACATATAAGAAAGACACACACATGCACATGTAAATACATTTCTAAATAAAATGTAATCCATAAGACATAAAAATCCGTATATAATATCAAAAGTATCAGAGTACATGCGTGGGCACAAGCACCTCAAAAATACGTCTGGTAATGAGTCATGGGGATTATGCCCTCCAAAATATACAAGTAGTGCCCTCGACACGTGAAAATTCCAACCTAACTAAGGACGGGGCCTGCTGGCCCTGTTGTAATGGTCAACGACATTTGCCAAACGTCGAAAATGTTGGACCCACGTCCATGGTGCCCCCACTACATGAGGCTGCATAGATGATGATAGATCCTCGATCTCTGCCACGGGGATTGTGCAAGTAAGCGAGGTAAAGTTTCTCTCTACTCATCTCAAAACTCTCTTAGCCTCACTGGATGGAGGTACTCCTGCTGCTGCTAGTCCACCGGTTGCAGCTGGGGCAGCCTTTGGTCGAGGACATCGCTTGTTCCTCACATATTCCACTGGTCACACTGGCCCCACATCTGCACATAACAGACACAGATTTGTCAGATACTCTGGTGTATAAAAAGAATGATATTTATAATAAAAAAAAATGATGTAAAAATTACATATATTTTAAGAGAAAAAAAACAACGAAGAAAAATTACCCATCTCTCCTCGCTGCTCTCCAGGAGGTACCAGTATCTCAGGGTCGCTAGAGAAGTCAATCACGACATAGGGGTAGTCCTCTATGACCAGAATCTGTCGTGCCCACCAAGCAAAGAACTTGTCATCGAAGGCCTCAATCGTCCTCCCTCCCCCCTGTCGTGACAACAATGCCACCCATTTGCATAATGCGGGGAGAGAGGCCTCATGCCCTCGTATAGTCTCTCTAGGACTGAATCTGGGTACTCTCTCAAAGAAGAAATCACAAAGAATCATCCCAAACCTAAAGTTCCTTTGATTCCGCATTCGACACTCTGTTAATTGCCTCTTCATACAATCCAGTAAGGTGGTGCTCCAGTCAAATATTTGTGCATTTAAGCGCTAAACTACACAATTTATGTGCGCACGGGAAGCCTGATGCAAAGATGTGGACCTAGTAATCTACCCAATGAGCAACACTATCACTTTTAGTGATAAGTTAGAGATCTTTCTTATCGGCACTTGCGAGCTTGTTCTGTCAGTATCGGCTTCACAATGGAGTCCAATTAACTCTAATATGTTATGAGGCCCGGAAGGAAAGGTACAAAAATTGACTGGTTCCCCTCTCCTCGAGAGGCCAATCAAGAAGTATATATCCTCTATCGTTGGAGCCAGCGACTACCCCTCTAGCATAAATTCCTCTGCATCGGGATGCCAATAATCCACCAAGGCGTTTAGTAGCCTAGGTTGTGTTCGCATGAAAGGACAATGGAAAAACTTTAACAAACCACATTGCAATAGTGCAGCAAGAGCATCAGGGTCCTCATCGACCAACACATCAATATCCTCATGTTCCCTTTCCCTCCAGTGAACATACATCTTGCAAATAGACAATGTTTAAGAGGGTCAACTCTTGTTTTTAATCTTTTTTTTACACTAAATGGATGGTCCACATGAGTTGTAGTGATCACAGTAGCATGTACACTCAGGCTTCCATAAGGAAGCCCACATGTACACGCAGGCTGTCATAAGACAACCCACGTGGATGTAGGGTTGACCTTTTAAAGGTTGAGCACCCCCCAAAAATGAATTTAAATGTATAGAAGAAGAATTAGAATGAAAGAGGGGGTAGTAAGTACTTACTTGGTCCAAGTGGACTCCCAAAACTTAACAGGTCTTCTTTTAGGCTCTTTTTAGACCCTCTAAATGTGAAAAGATTGCCGAGCGATCTTGTTGAACTTCACACTTACTAAACTAAAATTTGAAGTCACGTCTGTCCGGTGGTATTTTACCCCCTTTTCGGTCCGGATGGTCAACTGTATGAACAAAGGTATACTCTAGAAGCCTCGGTTCTCTAAAAGAGTACTCTCAGGTATAATTTTAACCCTTTTTCAGGCTTGAGGGACTAAATTTACAAAAAAGGAACCCCCACAGAGTCCATAGTTAAGCTCTTTTCAGACTCCCTAAAATTGAAAAGATCATCGAGTGACCTTATTCTTTCACACTCGTTAAAATGGTCCAGAAGAACATTCCTGATAGAGTCCACAGCTAAGCTTTTTTCAGACTCCTTAAAAATGAAAAAATAGTCGAGTGACCTTGTCTTTATCACACTCGTTAAAATGGTTTTGAATAGACGTCTAGTCGATGATAGTTTACCCCTTTTTCGAGCCGATTAGAATATATTCGAAAAAGGTACCCCATCGGAGTCACCTTTTACATTTTTTCACACTCTCTAAATATGAAAAACTGCTGAGCTTACCTTCTTTGGGCTCATTAAAGTTACATCGAAGGACATTACCATTGTGTGTTTTGTTAACCATGTTTGCATACTTGCGTCTTTGGCCAAATGTCGGCTCCATGTTTCTCTCAACTGAACCATTTGAAGCATGCCTTATACGCAAGCCCCATAGCACTTTGCCTCTACGTCTTGACACCTTTGGCCCCTGGAGGATTTTTCCCAAGTGTCCTTTTCCTGCATATCTCCCTTTGCCTTGAGAATCCCCGTGTTCCGTGCGCTTGGAAATAATATGTTTGCGACACTTGATCCTCCTTTGTAACGTAACACTCTTTTATTCTTTTTCCAAAATGATTGAAAAAGACAAAAAAATCAAATATACCCCAAAAAGAGGAAGGGAAAAGTATTTTCTTTTTACTGGTAGCACAATGAGTCGCCCTTGGACAAAGTGCATCCTTCTATTTGTTCTTCAAGCTCTGGGATTTAATATGATCGTAGGTAGTTGTTCTCGCTACATAAGAGTTGTGTCCTCCTCCGTTTGGTTATTCTTCCAAACATAGGGAGAGTTTGTGTTGCCTCCTGCATCATGAACTTATGTCAATGCCATGTTGCCTGAGTCTCATCATTTGTCATGCTATTTTCCAAGGGAAGTTTTTACCACACTTGAGTCAGCCCATCTGCATTGTTTCTCTTGCCCTCATGCCTAACCATCCTAAAATTCCAACCAAGTCTTTGTTTGAAATCCATGAAGCCTCTAGTCTGATCATCAAGATCCTCTAGTCCATGACCGACGAGCTGTCAAAGACCTCTGGGTAGTGAAGTCATACACTCATATTACACTTCTACCCAAGTTTGTAAGATTTTGAAGTTGATGCTCGAGCTCTGAAGACATTATCTCCATCCATCAGGCCTTGTTAGCTTCTAGAAGATAACTACTATACATGTATATCTTTTTTATTTTGAGATGTAGATCCACTGTGTATTTCTCGTGGCTACACTTTATATAGTTATATGACATGGATCTACAGTGTATTTGATTGGTAGCCATGATTTTATTTCATTCCGAGCATGGGTATGCCCGCCTCAAAGAGACAATTGTTATTTTGCAGATGGCACCTCTCGAATTATGGTCCCTGGGCTCACCAGTTTAGTACGTTGATAAAGATTAATAATGTATTTAAGCCATTAGATGCTCTTCTAACCTCACACATTAGGGGGCATCTTTTATAATCCTAATTTGCACCAGACATACTTACCTAACATCAGGCCATCTCATATGCCTTCTTTTCCAAGCTAGTACTGAACAACTCTTCTTAAAAACACCCTTTTTAAAAGGCCCACGTGCCCTACTCCACTACAGACTGCGTGTACACTATATCTGACCCACTACAACCCGCATGTATCTACAAAAGCACGAAAAATGGAAAGTTGTTGACGGAACACACAGTTTTGGGTAAGTTAACTAAACCTTTTGACCATGCATGGCCAGCCATTCGACTAAATACCTAGGTCCTTCTAGCCTATAAAAGAAGGGGTAGGGGTCCCATTTGAAAAGGAAGAAAAATCATAGTAGAGAAACTCTACCCAAATTCGTATTCCCCTTTGCCCAAGATTCTGCAACCATTTTGTGATTTCAACGAAGAAGAGAAGCAAGTGTGTTAGTAGTTGGTGCATAGTAAAAGAGGAGCCCATGACCAGATTCATGGAGCAGTGGTCGTCTTCATCACTGTAAGTTTCTTTAGTGAAGTTAATAATAAAGAAGTACTTTTACCGTCCCACCATATGAGTTTTTTAGTATTTATTGCGCACATGTTGATTAAATCTCTAACCCATTAATCCATAGATCAAATGCATTTGGAGTTCTTTGTTTGTCTTTTGTGAATGCAGGTCAACCTTGGGAGGAGAGTTGCATTCAAAGAGAGACCAAGCGTGAAGAGGGATCGATACCAAATGTCGTAAATAAGGTATGTTCACTTGATCTTCTTAACTCTGTATTTTCTTAAGAATAATGGAGATTAGGTCTAGGATGATGGTAAAAAGTAGGAATCTTTAGGTCTTTTCTGCATGCATGATAAAACCCTAAGTGCTAGTCCATAGGGGGATTTCCCACTCACAACAACGTAAAACACTGGTGTACAATGTATGTGTGTGATTGTTCATTTCTTATTTCTCATTATTGGATAATAATTCTACATTGATATAACGCTTGGATTATTTGGAGAAAAATGATTATAATTACGCTATTACTGATTCACCCCCCCTCTCAGTGATCCAACAACAAATTAAGGAATCAAACCTAAATTTGTATCGTGAGTTCTTTGTTGAATTTCATTTAAATGCTAAACCAAAACATATGGTGGTATCGATATTGAATTGTATTCTAGATCTGAATTTTGTATCATGGATTTCATGTTAAATCTTATGACAATTCAATTTACTGTATGGTGGATCCCCATTGAATTTTGTTTAAATCTGAAATTTCCTCGTGGATTCTCTGTTGATTTTGTTGATAAATCTGAATTTATTAGTAGCATAGAATCTCTATTTAAATCCAAATTTGGGGAAAAATAGTAGGGCCCTTTTCAAGTTGTGAATCTAAGAATTTAGAAACCCATTGGTTCACTGTCTTTTTATTTTTCTTTTCAAGAATTTTTTACTTGCATTTTAACCATAGTCATTAGCCCTTTTACCTTGACAGTTATGCATGTGATTACATGATAGATCCTAGGGCTGACCCAAAAAGGCGTTATTCAAAGCTCCGGGACTTCGACGCTCCAAAGGTTTATTCAACTCCAACACTTCCTTTCACCCAGAGTGTTACCGCTCGAACTCGGTCTTAATTCGAGGTTGACTAGAATATGTGGGTTCTACCCTACCTTCCACCTACCTTCGTCATTGGTTATGAATTTAATCATATGGCTGAAAAGATTCCTCCTCACATGAGAATCTATGGTGGAGATACACTCCATAACTTTGGTCTTGAGAGTTTCTCTGCACCTTTCAACTTTGAACTAACACACCTGAATCGTCAAACTCTTGAAGAGTTCAGAGATCAATGGTCCACACTCCTCCTATAGATGATGGCCATGATCAACTATGGAACTTCGGGCTTCGGGGATTCTTTCTCATGATCACTAACACACTCTCGAACCAGTGAAAGTCGAATTGGTGAAGGGAGAAGATCTATGGTCCATGTTCACCCATCAACGAATGGTCGGGATTGACTCAGAGCTTCGGGACATTGCAACCTTCCGCACCCAAGCAAATTTCACCCACAACCTTTCAGATAGCCGAATTCTAAATAATCAAAAATCTAAGGACACATGTACCCAACAACTAATGGTCAGGATTTACTCCGGACTTTGGAGCTTCAGCATTTCTTAGTCCTTAACTGCTGTGACTCATTTTCACCATAGTGATGAACTACTGAACTTCTGAAGGATGAAGGCTCATAGATATAATGGTCATCGTTTGATCACTAGAACCATGACTTTCCTTTACTCTGGGACTTTAGAACTTCGGGGTTTATTATCCCTTAGTTAGTTACGACTCAAACTTTCCAAATTGTCGAACCCCTTGAGGATTAAACTACTCACATTCACCCACCGATCTACGGTGTAGATTCAATCCATGACTTCGGGCTTCGAAGCTCACTTAATACCAAAAAATATAATCCGCCGAACTGAAAAAGTATGAAGGACTTCGGGATTAATGAGTGCACTCCTCCTCTCTGATCTAATGGTTGTGGATATTTTGACTCCTCACAAGTCGATCTTGTCCACCAGTTCTTAAACAAGGAATTTTACACTCCTTGAGTCCCCTCTTCAACCCTGCACATGATTTTTATCTTGATATTGTCACTTATATGAAGTGAACTCCAGTGCTCACTTGCACTTCCCTCCTGAGCTATGGACATTAAAAGGTCTCCTGCACACTTAATGCGCCTACTTTGTGTAAGTTTTTCATTGTCTCTCCTGAGCTTCATTCTTCAGAAGTTTAGGGTCTCCTCCCTCCTTGAGTGGTATCTACACACACCTTGCATTGTTACTCCTGAGCTTTGGGGTTTCAGGGGCTCATCTATGCACTTCTGGAGTTGGCTCTGGGAAAGTTTGCACTATGACACCCAGAAGAGAAACTTTGGGTCTCATACAGAATCTTAACTCATTCTCAGAACATACAATTATACAGTTGCATAATTAATTAATCTGAGTATATTTTTAGTTTAGAAAGTACAAAGTAAGCTTACAGTTTCCTCTCAATGTTTGAGAGATTTTCTCTTCTCATCCTTTCTCCTCGGGAAATGTGTCTCATTTTTTCCTCGATTTTTGTGTCCATTGTTGGGCGATTTTTTGGCACATGGTTTTTTCCGATGGTTTTCTATTTCCAATAAAGGAATTAGGGTTGTTGACTAATCTAGGTAATTGGGTTAGAGTTTTGGATCCCGATGGCTCCTTTATGTATATTATATTGTAAACAATGTATCACTATGAATGAATATAGAATATGTTGGTTTTCCCGGTTTGGGTTTCCAGGGGAAAAATCTCTGTGTAATGTTTGTATTTGTCATTTTATATTTTAAGTTCTTTTACTGAAAATCCGTTTGTAGTAAATATTGTACAAGGTTAAAATATACATTTGGTATCAGAGCTTTGTTGTCTTCAGGGGACCCTTGTGTGGTCAAGGGTTTGGCTCAGAACTGTAATAAGCCTTGTTATGGTGGGAGATCTGTGGTATTGATTTTTCAGGTGAAAAGAAATGGCGAGCAATTCGAAAAAGGAGATCAAGAAGTTTAATGGGAAACATTTTGAGTTGTGGAAGCTCAATATGGAAGATTTGTTTGTGGACAGAGATCACTGGATCGCAGTAGATCTAGGTACTTATAAATTATCGTTTCCCTGCTTCTTATTTAAGGCTCAAACCTCATGCACTCATGAACAAAGATTCTATTTATAAATTAGCTTTTCCCAGTTTTTTAATCTAGAACTACAATGGAAACAACTTTAGAAAAGCAGCAATACCTATTACATTTATTATGAAGTCAATCTTGAATTAATTTATCTTAAATTATAAATGGAAACAACTTTATAAAAAATGCAATACCTCTAATTCTTATTAGAGAATCAATCTTAAATTAATTTTCAACTACAATACCTCTAATAAGAACCTCTAATTATTATCTCCATGGGGAAAGTATTATGGTCATCAAGTTTATTTGCTTACTTTATATTGATCCATTCTTTTTAGTAATTTATCGCAGTCCTTGTGGCTTTCAAGAGTATCCATTTTCATCAGACGTAAATATATCTTTGTGCACTTCTCCAAATCACGCTTTATTGTAAGATAAGGGTCCTAGAACAATTGGTAAGACGTGTGCATACTCTCTCGGTGCAGGGGGGTCATGAGTTCAAGCCTTGTGTCCCTGGGGTTGCGCTTTAGCACCTGAAGTATTTATGAGTTTCCCGCAATATAAACAACAAAAATTTCTACTGATATGCAGTCCTCGAACTCGTTATAGAACATAACACATGATAAAAGATTAATAGAAACAAATTTCTTAAGAGGGAACTTTTATCATGGATAGGGGTAGGCATTTATTGCAAATAATATCTTTTTGTGATAAATTTGTTAAAAATCTAATTATGGTTGGCCTAGGGATCTAATTTCCTTCTAAGCAGGTCTCCACCAAAAATTGTTCTAATTTGTATTTTAATATAATATACGTTTTAGATTTAAAATTAAAAAAATAATTCTTATAGAGTTATTAGTTTTAATTTTATAGCATATTCAAATTTCATACTTTTGTTTGAGTTTAAATAACTAATTACAATATTTTCAACATTTTGATTTTAAAATGATTTAAATTATATTTAGAAAAATAATTAAATTATACATAAACATATAT
The DNA here is from genome assembly GCA_010110895.2 of Picea sitchensis. Classification (NCBI taxonomy): domain Eukaryota; kingdom Viridiplantae; phylum Streptophyta; class Pinopsida; order Pinales; family Pinaceae; genus Picea; species Picea sitchensis. The sequence goes on along the minus strand of SNQJ01S0021225.1, from coordinate 17,133 downwards.
ATGTATATATATATATATATATATATATGCTATATATATATATATATATATATATATATATATATATATATATAAAAAGGATTTATAAAAACAATTAATATTATTCTAGATTACATATATAAGATATTAATGAAAGCGTTATTAAATAAATAATGTTTATATCATTGTTTTTATTTATCTTTTATTTATGAAATAATATTTTTAAAACTTATTATATATATATATAAATATCATCTCTCATATAAATTCTCTCAAATTGTCTATTAAAGAATAATAGAGATGACAAACCTTGAGTTCTCTTTCTAGGTGTCCTATTAAAAGAATAATAGAATGACCAAGCCTTGGTATGATAAAGAATGTAAAATTGCTAGGAAAACCATTAGGGATGCTTCTAATGAGTCCTTAAAACTCGATAAGATCAATACGTACAAAGCCCTAATTAAAAGAAAAAAAAGATACTATATCAATAAAAGGAAAGAGAAACTTTCACAACTATACAAGTTGGATCCTAAGAAATTCTCAAGCCAAATTCTAAAATGCAATATTAAAGAAAATAATAGGATTGCCTTAAGGGACTGGAATTCCTATGTTAAAAGTCTTTACGAGTTCCCTAATGCCATGGACACCATTCCTATTGTCCGTACAAAGGAAGAAGTTTTTTGTTTAGATGACATAGAGTTCGGGGTTAAGCAGCTTGCAAATGGGAAAGATAAGGACATTGAAGGATACCAAGTTGGAATTTTTAAAATCGGAGGGCCAATCTTTATCCCTCACATACACAAGCTCTTCAATTTAGCAATCAAGTAGGGATTCCCTAAACCTTGGATGAAAAGCCTCATTGTTCCTATTTTTAAAAATGGGTATATAAACATTCCCTCTAATTATAGGACCATTATGATTAGACCGATTTTATCCAAGCTTTATGGAATTATTTTGGAAAAGAAGATTAGCCTTTGGCTAGAAAGTCACGGTAAAAGAGCTAAAGGCCAGGCCGAGTTTAGGAGATATCATTCAACTATGGACCATCTTGTTACCTTTAGGATCATTGGAGAGGATTTATGCAATACTAAAACCAATCGTTTTTGTTGTTTTGTTGACTTTAAAAAATATTTTGACATTGTTACTAGGAAAAACCTTTGGAATAGGTTGGAAGAGATAAAAGTGCCTCTCGAGTTGAGGGCTACTGCAATAAGGATGTATGAGAAAGTTATTTCTAAGTTTAAAAACACTAAGGGCTGGTCAAAAGAGATTAATTGCAATATCGGAGTCAAACAAGGTTGTCCCTTGTCTTCTACCCTTTTTGGCATATACATTGACAAGTTAGAAGAATGCTTGGAAAAAGCAGGTTGTGTCGACCCTACTCTCACTGGTATAGTCATCAATCTTCTTCGTTATGCCGATGATATTATTCTTATGGAAAGGAGTCCCCATGATCCTGAAAACCAACTAAGAATCCTCAAGGATTTTTTCTCCAATATGGGTATGACTGTTAATACTAATAAGAATAAGGTCATGATTATTAAATCCAATAAGATCCCTCTTGATACCTTTGTATATGACAACAACAACTTGGAGGAAGTGACTTCATACAAATATCTTGGAATTGATATTCACCACAAGATCAATTGGAATTATAGCATTGAGAAAATGATTATTTGGGGATGGAAATCTTATTATGGGCTTGAAAACAATTGTAAATCAACTAATCTTTGGAGTTGGGATAAGAAGAAACTCCTCTTTGAGATTCTTGTTACAACTGTTATTATTTATGGATGTGAAGTCTGTTGTTGTAGTATCTCTCGTGAATCCTCAAGAAAGATAGAGCAAATACAAAATAATTTTGTAACCTATAATCTCAAAATTAAAGGAAATACACCCTATCCCATCCTCCTCTTAGAAATAAGCCTCCCCCCCATTGAGAACATGTCTATGACTAGATACCTAATGTATAAGAACAAGTTAAACAACATGGAAGATAAGATGCTACCTAAAATTGCTTCAAAATCAAGTCATAACCACCATCGACTCAAGCGATGATGGCATAAAGACGCTCGATCATGGATAAACTATTGGGGAATCATGGAAGAAACCATTTTGCAGAATAAAGATACTATTAAAAAAAATGCCAAATCAAAATTTAAGGAGAAAATGTGGTGTGATAAAGAGTTAGAGGAAAAAATAAAATT
>SNQJ01S0021224.1:47889-96582 GCA_010110895.2 Picea sitchensis | reverse complement strand
TTTGAACTATAAAGAATTGCAATAGGGAGATTTCTTTCCTGTGATTTAATTCAGAACTTCAGTTCACTTCAGCAAGTTTAGATAGAATGATTTATTTTACTACAACACTAAGTGCTTTTGGAATTGAGCATATATAGTGCGCAACTATCTTTGAAAAAAAAGACTTCCCTGGGTTGATAATTTATGTTTCACTTGGTTGTTTGAAATTAATTGAGCAATTATAGTGACCAACAGTTGCAAGCTCAATAAATATGATATTCCACCTGATGTTTATTAAAGAACATATTGATCAATGATAGGAAGTCTTCTGTACATCACAACATCCCGTCCTGATATAATGAAAGTTATTGGAATGGTAGGTTGTTATCAGTATTCTCCTAAAAAAACTCATTTAGTAGCTTTCAAAAGGATATTCAAATATTTGAAGGGTACAATGACTTATGGTCTCTTGTATCCTAGAAATCAGAATTTTCAATTAACCGCATATTCAAATGCTAATTGAGAAAATTGTTTGGATGAGAGAAAAAGCACCAGTGGATGTGCATTCTTCTTAGGTGATTTGTTAGTAGCATGGCTTAGTAATAAGTAGGATCTATTTCATTATCAAATACAAAGGCAGAGTACATTGTTGCTACTACTTGTTGCACTCAGATCTTATGGATGATAAAAACTCTTGCAGATTTGAAGATAACTTATACTGATCCAATTCCACTTCACTATGATAACACCAGTGCCATTAGTGTCTCCAAGAATCTCGTTCTACATGCAAAGACTAAGCATATACCAATAAAATATCATTTTCTCAACGAGAAGGTTACAAACATAGTTGTTCAGCTGAATTATATTCCTTCCACAGAGAAGATAGATGATATAGTCACTAAATCGCTTGCAATAGCTTAGTTTGAGTATCTACGCCAGAAGTTGGACGTGAGCCTGTTATCAAGTTAAAAAAGTCTATCTGAATAGGGGGAGAGTTCTCATAGTATATCTAATCAGGGGGAGAATTCTTATTGTATCTCTGATCAGGGGGAGAATAGAGTCACTCTCATTTTTCTTTGACATTGATATCAAAGGGATAGAAAAGGTGTGGTCTGGATGCTACAGTTGGAGGTCTAAGAAAAATAGTGCAACCTTTCAGGGTAGCCATCAATGACAAAGGGGGATATTGTTGGCATGTCTACAGGAAGAGTGTGCTTGTCATTGATGGCAAGAACAAAAGCGAAGAAGACGAGAAAGCTCAGAAGAGATAACACTTTACAGAAGTGCAGACGAGGTTCAAGAGATGGACTCGCAGGAGGAGAAAAGGTCGATACCTTTGAAAAGTTAGAGAAACTTCTAAGTCAGAGAGATCAGAAGCTCAGGAGAGAGGGCATAAGTGACCATTGGATCACAAAATACAGGACCAATAGTCATTTGATCGAAAGAAGGTGCACAATCCTTAATGCTTTGCGCACGCAAGAGAGAAAAAATACCAAAGTTCTAAAGTCCCGAAGTAGTTTGGGACCGTCCATAGTCAAGGAGGACAGATGGTGTAAGATCCACAACTATGGAAATTCATGGATCAAAAGGAGGTGAAATAACTGACGTAATTTGAGACCGTTCATAACCAGGAGGAGAATCTGGTTCGTTGATCATCGGGGGAGTACGTCTCAGCTGATCTGATATTCCGGAGAAATTTCACTTCAAGAATTTCCAATTGAGAATTGAAATTCTCGAAGCCCAGAGAGCCGAAGTAAATTTCAACCGTCAGATCTAGAGGGATACATGGAAACAGATCGTGAACTCTAAAGAAATCACTTGGAGAGTTTTCAGTTGATATCTGAAACTCCTGAAGCCCAGAGAGCCAGAGAGATGAATTAAATATCTATTGTCTGATCATCCGAAATAGATCTTAAGCATCAAATCGTCTGGAGTAAATCTCAAGTGTCGGATCGTCCGAAGTGGATTTGGGTCATCTGATCCTTTAGAGATGTGGTGTAAATCTATGGATTTTGGATAAAGGCTCGAAGTAAGCCTCAACCATCTGATTCAAGGGGACACACATCATTAGATCGTGGAATCCAAGTGAAATGCTCCAGGAGAAAGCGAGTGTAGAGGAGTTGAAACTCCCGAAGGATGAAGTATCGAAGTGAACGAGGACCATTGATTTGAGGAGGACATGTGGTAGGAATATATGGACTCTGGATAAAAGTGTTCTGGGAGAGCGTGAAGGTTGAGAATTGAAATTGCTGAAGCCCTGAGTAGCGAATCACATATCGACCATTGATCAAGAAAGGGGACACAAGACCATTGATCTAGTTGAGAGGAAAGATCCCCGAAGTAGAGGCAGAGACGTCGATTGAGAAGGACATGTGTCCGCAGATCATCGACTCCGAAAGATTGACAAACGAAGGAAAGAAGGGTTTGAGAGTTGAAACTCTTGGAGCCCAGATCATGAAGTAAATCATAGTCGTTGATTTAGGAAGGTTAGATCTGATCCACAAAACTTGAAAGGACAAATATGAACCATCAGTTCAAGAGCACCTTCAATATAGTGAGATCAATGGTCCCGTTGCATTGTGGGGTTAGAACATGCTCTGGTCTTAATGTTTCATGAGCGGGCCACAATCAAAACCACGATATCGCCAAAGGCATACATGGAGCTTTGTAGTGAATTGCGGGGAGAAAAGAAGATTTCCCTCAAAACACCTTTGGCCACACCCGTAATCACATGGTCACATGAGAGAATCACCCAAGGTCACATCAACAGAATATTGAGGAAGGAGCTAGCGCTTCTAGCCTCCACATCGTAGGTTACGCATTGAAAAGTCAAAAAGCATCTGCGTGTATAATCCAACGACGCTGATCAAACCGAATCTGATCAAAGGGTTATTGTTTCATCTCGTTATTTCTTGATCAATTATGATTTAGTTACACTAACTGAATCATTGTTCCTGAGCATTGGAATCATGATTCCTAAGCATTTTTTAGATTCCCGACTTGAGCGTTGGAGATGCAGAGTGTAACGGATGATGAGAGTAGGAATAAAAGAAAATTTTAGTGACATCGAGAGGTTGTTGTTTATTTGTAAAAGAAGTGGAACTATAAGCAATGAAGATTACAACATGAACTAAGGGAGAAAATGCATAGATGAAGAACATAAGCTGGACATAGAAGAAATGGTGAAAACATCATACTGTATGAGAACTTAAGCGCAAGAATATGCGAGCAGGAAGGCACTGATGCAGGCATAGAAGACCAGTGTAGCAGAACAATGATGAGACTGGTAATCCATTGATAAATACTATATCACTATAATAAATTTCAAAAAGAAAAGATTTATATCTCAGGGTGGTAGGGTGGTGCTAGGGAGGACTACGGTCCTCTGTTATTCAAGTTGGTGCTTGAATACTGGGAGTTGTAGCTTGAATACTTGGAATTGTAGCTTCCCTCTAGTTGTGGCTAGAAAATAGGGTGGCAGGGTGGTGCTAGGGAAAACAAAGAGTTTTCTGTGTGCAAGTTGGTGCTTGTATAAGTGGAAGTAGGTGCTTCCATCCAGTTGGTATTGGAGATCATAAGGATAAAATATGGTTCTTTCTAGTGGGTGCTAGAGAATATTGAGGGCTGGTGCTCTCAACAAGTTGAATCTTGTTAAATAAGAGGTTGTAGCCTCATTTTGAGTTGGTTCTCAAAGATTGATGATGCACGGAACATAAAAGACTGCCTATCATTCTAAGAAGAAGAGGTTTTCTCCCTTTATGGGTTTCCTCATGAATATTTGTCTCTGTGTATATCATATGTGTGATTGATGTTTATTATTTTTGATGTTCATGACTTGCATAATATTTATGATCAATTGGAGAAGATTAATAATATCTTAATAGGCATACAATTGTTTAAGAACAGTAANCCCCCGCCTTTTAGTTGTATTAGTAATTTCAACACATTGTGGTTAAAAGGATTAATAAGTGGTATAAATTTCTCATTACTGATTCACCCCCCATCTCAGTAATCCAACAATTGGTATAAGATTAGGTTCCTTCAAGAGACAGTTTAACCACTAGAAGGAGATCATGGAATTGACTGAGAATGGAGTATCAATGTTTGATGGTCAGATTGGTCTAAAGTATGATATATGGAGCATAAGAACAAGAACCTTTTTAGAGGCACACGGATACGATATTTGGTATTCAGTTGTGATAGGATGATGATGATGATGATTATTAACATCCACTAAGACCGAATTGGTCTATCGGACCTTAAGAGGGTAAGTGATTGCTTTTGATTCTTTATAATTTTGTTTCTGTGCTCGAAAAGAATTAAGAGAATATTTCCAAGATCACCATACTTTTGTTGAGTTAAGATGTTAGGAAGGTTGGGAGTGTGATAAATATTTGGAAAATGAGATCTACTATGGGTATAGGCTGGACAATCTAAGAGAAAGTGATTTTCATCTTCAACCTTATTAGTGTCACAAAGGTGACACACTTTTTCATCCCATGGCATTTTAGGAATTGACCAATGCCCAGTTTCACTATGGAGCTCGTGATAATTTTTTCTTATCTTAGCAATGATTATTTTTTTTCTTTACACTTGGAAAAACAGATAGATAATTTTGATCTTCTAGATTAGGGTTGATTACATCTTTATAATACCTTAATTTTTTTTTTCCTCTAACTCTTTATCACACCACATTTTCTTTTTAAATTTTAATTTGACGTTTTTTTTAATAGTATATTTTTTCTGCAAAATGGTTTCTTCCATGATTCCCCAATAGTTTATCCAAGACCAAGTGTCTTTATGCTACAATGAAATAAAAGACTACAACCAAGAAGGAATTGAAGAAGAATAACAAAATTTCAATGGACTTCATTTTGGAAGGACTATATGATTCAGTTAAGGACAAGGTTGGTAAATGTTCATTAGCTAAAGAACTTTGAGATAAGTTACATGATATCTATTCTTCACCCATAACAGAGTCAAAGAATGCCAAATAATATGCAAGTACAAAACAAGAAGAAAGGTGTTCATCATGTTGGATAGATTCAGAAGAAGAAGGGTACATAATCAATAGAATTATGTTTTTTTCTTTAATTGTGAAAAACACGAACATCTTGAAATTGAATTGAGACAAAAAATCCAATTGAAATAGAAGACAATTATGAAGAAGAACTGATCAATGCTTTAGATGAACTAAAGAGAAAAAGAAAAAAAATAAGTTACTCAAGAAATAATTGATGAAGAAAAAGGAAAGTGTTCGAGGTTCCGAAGAAGCACGTGGGGCCACATAAGCATTTTTTTTCTTTAACATTTATTCCATAAGCACTGCAATTTGCAACCTTATCTCCAAAGTTAGTACAATAAAAACCATGAACATAAAATAAATTTACATACCTGGGAGTGAATGGTGTAGTCTTATTGAATTCTTGCCTTGGATGACCATGGTTGAAGCATCTTTGTGGCTTGAATGTGGAGGGTCTTAATGAATATGTATCTTTATCAGTTTTGTTAGATTCAGGTTGACCATGATTCCTTCCTTTGAGTACTTTTGCATAACTTTTGCTCTTTTCTTCATTCTTTTTTTTTTGGCAACCTAGAATGCTTCTTTTTATTCTCTACTAGTGATGTGGATGTTTCTATCTCTTCGGTGTTCTTGTTGAGATTGATGACTTTGACTTAGTGTGACAACTTTTTCTTCAATATTCTCAACCTCTTCTTCTTTCCTGATTATCTAAGACTTCATGACTTCTTATGTTCTCTTTTCTTCTTCAATTTGGATTTTCAATGTAATTATTTCTTCTTCAAGTCTTCTCTCTTCTTGAACAAACTCTTCCTCAAGCTGGTTTAAAACATTGATTCTTTCATTGAGATGATATGTAAGTATCTTTTCTCTCTTTTCTGCTTCTTCCTTTTGTTCTACTAGAATGTTACAAATTTCATAACTATGGACACATAGCTCATGATGGTAGAAGCCTGATCGATACTTCCATGAAAGAGAACATTGATATCATATATAAGAAAGTATGGAAAAGAAAACATGAAGAATGGGTGAAAAAAGAACAAGTCCCATAGATCGCAACATTGGCAATAATACAAGATGAAGATAAATCTTCAAAGAAAAAGGAAGATGTCAAATACAGAAAGGTTTGGATAAGAAATGAAAGAAAATAAGAGAAGGTAAATAAGGAAGAGGTTCAAGAGATTGTACTTTCAAAAATTGTAGTGCAAGATGAATCCACAGACATAAAGAAAGAAGTTAGAGTTCATAAAGATGTTGAGTCTACCAATGATGATGGTGACTCTGCATCTGAGAGGATATTTTTCTGAGCCATTCGGCTTGGAGACTCCCAGATAATTTGAATATTAGACATGGGGAGTCTATGCGGTAGCTGAGATAGATCAGAGAACCATCTTTTGAGAATCTTACAGAGTTTGAGTAGAGAGACTCAAAGGAATAATTTAGTAGAAGTTCAGTATGATATATTGATCAGTTGAAAAAATTACACACGAAGAAGTCCATGAGTGTATTCAAACAAAGATATCTTCAACACAGGTTGTTCCATATATGCAGAGTTTGTAATACAGATAAAGAATACCAGTGGACACATTTGACATTTAATGATCAGTTGCAACAATGAATACTTCATATAGTATGGTGGAAGATGGGTTAGCATTGTGTACACTTGAGTAGAAGAGTCATGGACAATATGGACAAAGATGGATTTGTAAGAACACTTAGTATGTTTGGAAAGATATATGACAGTTGATGAGAGAATGGATTCAAAGATTGGTTCAGAGATAAAGGAACATTATTAGAATGGATGATAATGACACGGGAATATTTGAATTCTTATTCTTGAATTCTTTTCATATATGTCAGTTGATTACACAAGGAAGCACTAATGGACAAAAAATCCAAAAGGAAACAGGTATAAGAATCCCTACATGTCATCTACATGACATATTGTAGAGAAGTCAAGGGAGAGAAACATAAGGAAGAAGAAAGGTAGAAAGATAATTCAGATAATTTGTCAGACATAGAGGTAAGAATAGAGGTATGATTCTAGGAGGAGATATTTCTTAGATGCATGTATACATAGTTAGATGCTTGGAGAGAGGGAATAGAGGCATGATTCCAGGGGGGCGATGGTCACAAGGGAAGCATGCGTGATATGAATTATGTGTTGCATGAGAGTGATACCCTTTTTCAAATGGGAATATATTATTCATATGAAGGGAGAGAGAGTAGCTTAGAAACATAAATAAAGATAAAAGGAATTTAGACAGGGGGAGCAGTTCCAAAGAGAGTTCATTCAGGGGGAGCAACCCCAAAGGAGGATACCCTTTGTCATTGATGTAAAAGGGGGAGAGATAGAAACATTGATGAGGAGTATGAGCATGAATGTGATCATGACTTAGTGTTTCCATCAGTGTTGGTGTTTCCATCAATGCCAAAGGGGGAGATTGTCAGACAATTGGTTTAGTTTGATGGACAGTTGGTTTGGATTGTTGGTTGTCATTGATGTCAAACCTTGGAGAGTGATATTGTAGATTGATGTCAACCCTTAGAGATTGATGTCAACACTTGGAGAAGTATGGTAGTGAATTCTGGTAGCACAAATGTATGGATAAGGGACCAAAGTTTGTTTGATGTATAAATGGATGAAGATTACTGAATATGCATGTAAGACTATTCTTGATGGATAGTACATGTCATGCGATTTCCGATGATATGTGTAACTTCACATAATTCCTCAAAGTTAGAGAGCTATGGCCATGTGAAGTTGGAGAACCCTCATTAGTTCTCTAGAAGCCCCTAGAAGGTCAAAGAAGTCAATTATTCTAGAAGCTCCTATAAGAAGTGTACTAGTCAAGTTGATGGTAACTAGGAGTTAATCATCGGTATATTTGTTGCATTAAGAAAATAATTAAAAATAAATTAGTTGCAACAAGAAGTTGTGAGTTTGGTAATAATGGTAAAGCAGTTGTGATGAGAAGATTGAATAGTCAAAGTGGTTGACCAAGAAATAAATTAAATAATAAAGTGGTTGCAACAAGAAGTTAGTTAAGGGAAAAGAAGTTATGAATTGACTAATTATAGAAAAGTTAGTTGCAACAAGAAGTTGTGAGTAAAGAAAAATTATTTAAATAATAAAGTGTTCAAAGTGGTTGCAAAGGGAAATTAATTAAATAATAAAGTTAGTTGCAACTATAAGTGGAGAGATTACTATTTGTGGATAAAGTAATTGTAAGTGGACAAGTGGTTAGAAGTGGGTTAGACCTAGAAGAAGGAAGTTGGGTAAATATAGTTAGAAGGTAAACCCTTGAGGAAGATACTTGGAGAGTATACATAAGAGAGAAAGGAACTCCCATTAGAACCTACCCCTACCTATTGAACATTATTGAATATCCATTTTTGAAATGTTTATTGTAGCTACTCATTGATACATCTGGAGTAACACAAGTTTGAGGTAGCAAAGGAGGGTTGATGACAAAAGTTTCGGAGTTGCATATTTACTGAAAAAACCCTAGTTTTGGGGGAGTATGTGGGCTGCAGTGGAGGAAGACGTGTACATACACAGGATGAACGAGACCAGGGCACGTACATATGCAATATTAAGAAAAAGAGGTCACGTATAGTTGGGAAAATACATGAAATCTTGAGTAGATGAAGAAGTCAAGTCTCTAGAGTCATAAAGCAAGTTCTTAGGAAGGTCTACAATGATGAAGTACAACATATCTATCTACAGGTTCAAAAGGTATGTCATATTCTTATGTGTAGTTGGATATTGTTTTCTCCATTGTTGGGTATGGTGTTTATATATTCTTTGCATGACTAGAAATAGTATCTTCTACATTATTTCGAGGGCGGGGGGGGTTGAGGGGAAACATGTTGAATTTTTTGCTTGTTTTTCGTGTTGCCTCAATTTGCGTGTCCATTGTTGGGAGGTTTTTCGGCACATGGTTTGTTTCGATGGTTTTATATTTCCGGTTAAGGAATTAGGGTTGTTGACTAATCCAGGTTATTGGGTTAGGGTTTTGGATGTCGTTGTCTCCTATATGTATATTGTATTGTAAACAATGTATCACAATGAATGAATATAGAATATGTTGGTTTTCCTGTTATGGGTTTCCAGGGGAATAATCTCTGTGTAATGTGTATGTTTTCCATTGTATATTTTATGTTCTTTTATTGAAAATTTGTTTGCAGGAAAATATTGTACAAGGTTAAAATATATATTTGATATCATAGCTAGGTTGGCTTCAGGGGGTCTCCTTTGTGGTCAAGGGTTTGGCTCAATACTGTGATTATCCTTGTTACAGTGGGAGATTTATGGTATTGATTTTTCAGATGAAAATAAATGGCGAGCAATTTGAAAATGAAGAATGAGAAGTTTAATGGGAAAATTTTGAGTTGTGGAAGCTAAAGATTGAAGATCTGTTGGTGGAAAAAGATCAGTGGATTTCGGTGGATCCAGGTACTTCATGTACAAAAAAATCTGCAGATGACTAGAAAAAGTCAGATTGGAAGGAAAAGAACACAATCTGACTATGTCTCTCAGATTCAGTATTATTGGATGTGTCATAGGAAGCTACAACCAAATATTTCTGGGATAAGTTGGAGAAGTTGTATCACTCTAAGTCCCTAGTAAATAAACTATTCCTGAGAAAGAAGTTGTATAACCTAAGGATGAGAGATGGAGACTCGATGGCAAAGAGTTTGAACAACTTCAATACCATGGTAAGTTAGTTAGTATCTGTTGAGATTAAAATTTTAGATGAAGATAAGTGTATCAGGTTATTGTGCTCTTTACTAGACTCATGGGATAGTATGGTTGTGGCCATAGGTAGTAATACAACTTCCTTAAAGTTTGATGAAGTGATCTCATCCTTGTTGTCAGAGGATATGAGATAGAAGAAAATGGAAGGACATAGCACATAGGAATTATTTTCAAGAGGACGCTCCTAGGAAAGAAATATATCTAAGTCCTCAAGTGGGAGATATAAGTCTAAGGGAAGATCTAAGTCTCCTGGAAAGTTTGTAAAGGTATGATCAATATGTGGAGAAGAAGGGTAGTACAAGAATTAGTGTAGATCCAAAGTTGAGAAAAAGAAGGGCACTACAAGAAGTAGTGTAGATCCAAAGTTGAGAAAAAGAAGGGCACTACAAGAAGTAGTGTAGATCCAAAGTTGAGAAAAAGAAGGGATCTGAAGAATATCCTTCTACAGAAGAAAATATCTTCAAGGAAGAAGGAGGGGATGTGTACTTGGCTTCTTCAAGCACACATGCAGATCATGAGGCATGGTTGGTTGACTTAGGTGCATCCTTTCATATGACTCCCCACATGGAGTGGTTCTGTGAATATGAAAGGTATGGTGGAGGTAATGTTTTCCTAGGTGATGAATCGACAACTAGAATCATAGGTAGAGGAAAATTCAAATTGAGGCTCATAGATATAAGGATTAGAACACTACATGGCGCTCTTCACATTCCAGGATTAGCCAAAAATTTGATTTCTATAAGAAAAAGGGATGATGCAGGGGTAAAAACAATGTTTGAAAAGGAAGCATGCTTGATGGTTTGAGGAGCAATGGTGTTGTTGAAGGGAGTTCGGTTTGGAACTCTATATAAGCTGCAAGGAAGCACTATTAGTGATGGGTGTAATAGTTCCATTGTTCATGATATTGGAGTTGAATAAGAAAGAAATCCTATAGTATCTGGAGAAAAGGTTATGCTGTGGCATCAAAGACTGGGGCATATCGGAGAGAAGGGTCTTCGACTACTACATGGTAAATGTACGGTTGAAGGTATGTGTAACTGCTCTCTGGATTTTGATTTCTGTGAACATTGTGTATATGGGAAGCAAACTCAGATAAGATTCTCCTCTGGTGTAATGAGGGAATAAGGAATTTTACACCTAGTTCACAGTGATGTGTTTGGACCTATGTCGGTTCCATCATTGGGAAAATATGTGTACTATGTCTCATTTATAGATGAATTCTCAAGGAATACTTGGATATATTTCCTCAGGAAGAAATCTGAAGTCTTTGACAAGTTTAAAGAGTTTAAGGCTCTTGTTGAGAATCAAATAGAGAAAAAAATTAACGTGTTGAAGACAGATAATGGTAGAGATTTATGTGAGAATGAATTTGAAGAATTATGTAAGAAGTGTGGTATATCAAGGCATAATACTACTCATATACACCTCAATATAATGGAGTTTCATGCTCACTGGTGTCGATTTAGGGAAAGAATTATGGGCAGAGGCAGTGGGTACTGCATGTTACTTGGTCAACATATCACCCTCATCAGCTCTAGATGACAAGACTCCACAAGAGGTATGTATTGGTAAGAAACTTTCTCTCACACATATCAAGGTATTTGGTTGTGAGTGTAAATTCTAACCTTGTACAGTGTCTACTGTAAACAGATATTCAAAAAAGAACAGAAAAGATACGATGGAAAATACAAACATTACACAAAGATTTTTCCCCTGGAAACCCAAATCGGGAAAACCATCATCTATTATATTCATTCATTGTGTTACATTGTTTACAATACAATATACATATATGATCCAGTGGCATCCAAAACCCTAACCCAATGACTTGGATTAGTCCAAAACCCTAATTCCTTAACCGGAAATAGAAAACCATCGGCAAAAACCATGTGTCGAAAAACCACCTAAATACATGACACTACTACTCGTGCAAATAATATAACACATACCCAACATTCTCCCACTTGTTGTTTTCTTTGCATACAGGGGGTTACAGGGTTACATAGTCAAAAATCTAGGGCAACAATGCCCATGGATCCTCTACACCAAGAGAACTTCTCAGTTCTCACAGATTTTTTTAATGAGTCTACAACATTCTTCAAAGTGTCCACCTTCATCAGTGATACTTTCTTTTCTTCAATCATGTCTCTCACAAAGTGATATTGAACATCAATGTGCTTTTTCTTTGAATGATAAGCAGGGTTATTTTCCAGAAAAATTGCACTCTGACTGTCACACTCTATCCTTACAGCTTGTTGTACCAACCCAATACCTGAACACAATCTTTGCAATCATATTGCTTCCTTACTTGCATGAGTGGTTTCCATGTATTCATATTTTGTAGTTGAAAGTGCCACTACAACCTGTCTTTTTCTCATCCAACTTATTGCTCCTCCAAACAGGTTAAACACATACCCACTTGTAGATCTCCTATGATCCAAATCTCTAGCCTAGTCTGCATCCAAAAAGCCATGTATATCGACCACTCTGTCCAATCCCAGTCTTCCTTCATAGAACAATTCATAGCTAGCAGTGCCACACAAATACCTGGAAACCCTTTTTACTGTTGTCCAATGCTCCTTCCTCGGTTTTGACATATACTTGCTCAAAACTCCCACTGCATGTGCAATGTCCAGTCTAGTACAGACCATTGCATACATCAAACTGCCAACTGCACTTGCATATGGAACATGAGACATGTCCTCCTCTTCTTCATGTGTCTTGGGACTCTGGTCCACAGATAACTTTACACCAACAGGAATAGGAACCTTGACCGGTTTACATTCCTTCATATTAAACCTATGCAATATTGTCTCGACATATTTTCTCTGATTTAAACAAAGTTTCCTCTTTTTTCGATCTCTTTTAATTTCCATGCCCAAAATGAAATTTGAAGCACCAAGATCCTTAATGTCAAATTTAGAGGACAACTGAGTTTTCACATCCTGGATAATCTCCTTGTTGTTTCCTATTAGCAACATGTCATCCACATACAAGACCAAATAAATCAAATGATCACCAATTAATCTAGAATACACACAGTGATCCTCTTTGCTTCTTGTGAAGCCAAGTCCCAACATATAAGTATCAAATTTTTGATACCACATCCTTGGTGATTGTTTTAAACCATACAGGGAATTTTCCAGCTTGCATACCAGCTCCTTCTTTCCCTTCACAGCATAACCTTCTGGTTGCTTCATAAAGATTTCTTCTTCCAGATCCGCATGCAGGAATGTTGTCTTCACATCCATCTGTTCTACTTCAAAATCAAATGCAAAAACAAAAGATAACATAAATCTTATAGAGGTTAACTTGGCAACAGGAGAAAAAATATCACCAAAATCAATTCCCTCAACTTGGAAATAACCCTTTGCTACTAACCGAGCTTTGTATTTCTCCACTTTTCCTTCTGCATTCAGCTTCTTTTTAAATACCCATTTTCTTCCAATGGGATTTCTTCCAGTTGGCAACTCCACTAGATCCCAAGCCTCATTCTTATCCAAAGATGCCATTTCTTCTTCCATGGCCCTTTTCTAGAGATTTCCATCCTTTGAATCCACTTCCTCCCTGACAGTTCTAGGATCATTATCAGTAATAGACGAAGAAAAATTTGAATGAAAATCAGATGGACTATACCTTTCTAATAGCCTCCTTTCTCGATCCGATCTCCACAATACTGGAGTATGAGGATCTTCTTCTTCTAATTCATGTTCTTCTGTAGAGTCTGCTTCATCATATTTTAAATCAGACTCTATCTTCTCTGGTTCTTCCTTACTTGGTGGGACTTCCTGTTTAACAACATCCTTCATTTCTCTAAATACCACATCTTGGCTATACACTACCTTCTTAGTTTCTGGGTTCCAAATCTTATAACCTTTGAGACCATCTTTATATCCAATATAGATACATTTTTCAGACTTCTTATCTATCTTACTCTTGTTTTCCTTTGGAACATGAACATATGCATCACAGCCAAATACCTTAAGATGTGTGAGAGAAGGTTCCTTATCAGTCCATACCTCTTGTGGAGTCTTGTCACCCAACACTGATGAGGATGATCTGTTGACCAAATAACATGCAGTACCCACTACCTCTGCCAATAATTCTTGCCCTAACCCGACACCACTGAGCATGCACCTTTCTTTTTCCATCAGCGTCTTATTCATCCTTTTTGCAACTCCATTCTGCTGAGGTGTATATGGAGTAGT
The DNA here is from genome assembly GCA_010110895.2 of Picea sitchensis. Taxonomy (NCBI): domain Eukaryota; kingdom Viridiplantae; phylum Streptophyta; class Pinopsida; order Pinales; family Pinaceae; genus Picea; species Picea sitchensis. The sequence goes on along the minus strand of SNQJ01S0021224.1, from coordinate 82,613 downwards.
CTTGTGCCTTTCTATACCGCACTTCTTACATAATTCTTCAAATTCATTCCCGCATAACTCTCCACCATTATTTGTTCTCAACACCTTAATTATTTTCTTTGTTTGATTCTCAACAAGAGCCTTAAACTCTTTAAACCTATCAAAGACTTCAGATTTCTTCCTGAGGAAATATATCCAAGTTTTCCTCAAGAATTCATCTATAAATGAGACATAGTACACCGATTTTTCCAATGATGGGACCGACACAGGTCCAAAAACATCACTGTGAACTAGTTGTAAAATTCCTTCTGCCCTCGTTGCACCAGAGGGGAATCTTACTCGATTATGCTTCCCATATAGACAATGTTCACAGAAATCAAAATCCAGAGAGAAGTTAGACATACCTTCAACCATACCTTTACCGTGTAGTAGTCGAAGACCCTTCTCTCCGATATGCTCCAGTCTTTGATGCCACAACATAACCTTTTCTCCAGAGATTGTAGGAGTTCGTTCTTCTTCAAATCCAATATAAGGAACAATGGAGCTATTACACCCATCACTAATAGTGCTTCCTAGCAGCTTATACAGAGTTCCAAACCGAACTCCCTTCATCAACACCATTTCTCCTCAAAACATCCTGCAAGTTCCCTTTTCAAAAATTATTGTTGCCCCTGCATCTTCCATTTTGCTTACAGAAATCAAATTTCTAGCCATACCTGGGATGTGTAGAACACTAGGGAGTGTTCTAATCCTTCCATCTATGAGTCTCAACTTGACCCTTCCTCTTCCTATGATTTTGGTTGTCGAATCATTACCTAAGAAAAATTTACCTCCATCATACTTTTCATATTCAGAGAACCACTCCATGTGGGGCGCCATATGAAAGGATGCACCGAATTCAATCAATCATGCCTCATGATATTCATGTGTGCTTTAAGAGGCCAAGTACACATCCCCTCCTTCTTCCTTGGAGGTATTTTCTTCTGTAGAAGAAGATTCTTCAGATCCCTTATTTTTCTCAACTTTGGATCTACACTGCTTCTTGTAGTGCCCTTCTTTTTCCACACCTCCAACATACCCTTACAAACTTTCTAGGAGATTTAGATCTACCCTTAGACTTAGATCTCCCACTTGAGAAATTAGATTTGTTTCTTTCCTGGGAATGTCCTCCTGCAAATAATGTGTGTGTGTTATGTCCTTCCATATTCTTTCATCTCATCTCCTCTGACAACAAGGATGAGACCACTTCTTCAAACTTCAAAAAGTTGTATTACTACCTATGGACACAACCAGACTATCCCACGAGTCTGGTAAAGAACACAACAAACTGATACATTTATCTTCCTCTGAAATTTTAATCTCAACAGATACTAACTGACTTACCACGGTATTGAAGGCGTTCAAATGCTCTGCCATCGAGTCTCCATCTCTCATCCTCAAGTTATACAACTTCTTTCTCAGGAATAGTTTATTTACCAGGGACTTAGACTGATACAACTTCCCCAAATTTTCCCATAAATCCTTGGTTGTAGCTTCCTCTGACACATTCAGTAATACTGNACACATCCCCTCCTTCTTCCTTGGAGGTATTTTCTTCTGTAGAAGAAGATTCTTCAGATCCCTTATTTTTCTCAACTTTGGATCTACACTGCTTCTTGTAGTGCCCTTCTTTTTCCACACCTCCAACATACCCTTACAAACTTTCTAGGAGATTTAGATCTACCCTTAGACTTAGATCTCCCACTTGAGAAATTAGATTTGTTTCTTTCCTGGGAATGTCCTCCTGCAAATAATGTGTGTGTGTTATGTCCTTCCATATTCTTTCATCTCATCTCCTCTGACAACAAGGATGAGACCACTTCTTCAAACTTCAAAAAGTTGTATTACTACCTATGGACACAACCAGACTATCCCACGAGTCTGGTAAAGAACACAACAAACTGATACATTTATCTTCCTCTGAAATTTTAATCTCAACAGATACTAACTGACTTACCACGGTATTGAAGGCGTTCAAATGCTCTGCCATCGAGTCTCCATCTCTCATCCTCAAGTTATACAACTTCTTTCTCAGGAATAGTTTATTTACCAGGGACTTAGACTGATACAACTTCCCCAAATTTTCCCATAAATCCTTGGTTGTAGCTTCCTCTGACACATTCAGTAATACTGAATCGGAGAGACACAGACGGATTGTGCTCTTTTCCTTCCAATCCATCTTTTTCCAGTCATCTGCATAAGTTCCTGTAGGTGCAGTACCTGGATCTACCGCGATCCACTGATCTTTGTCCACCAAAATATCTTCCATCTTGAGCTTCCATAGCTCAAAGATTTTCCATTAAACTTCTCGATCTCCATCTTCGAATTCCTTGCCATTTCTTTTCACCTGAAAAACAATACCGCAAATCTCCCACTGTAACAAGGCTTATCACGGTCCCAAGCCAAACCCTTGACCACAAAGGCATCCCCTTGAAGCCAATAAATCTCTGATACCAAATGTAAATTCTAACCTTGTACAATGTCTACTGTAAACATATAGTCGGAAAAGAACAGAAAAGATACAATGGCAAATAGAAACATTACACAGAGATTTTTCCCCTGGAAGCCCAAACCGGGAAAACCAACATATATTATATTCATTCATTGTGTTACATTTTTTACAATACAATATACATATAGGAGACAGCGGCATCGAAAACCCTAACCCAATGACTTGGATTAGTCCAAAACCCTAATTCCTTAACCGGAAATAGAAAACCATCGGCAAAAACCATGTGCCGAAAAACCACCTAAATACATGACATGTTTCCCAAGATAGGTGTCACGTTTCCCGAGGCATAATGTTTTTTTGCAAAGAATATAACACATACCCAACAGTGAGGCCTATGTTAATATTCCAAAGGAAAACATGAGTAAGCTAGATAAGAGGGATGAAAAGTGTATCTTTATTGGGTATAAAGATGGTCCCAAAGGTTATAATATTTGGAACCTAGAAACTAAGAAGGTTGTGTATATCCGAGATGTGGTATTGAGAGAAATGAAAGATGTTGTTAAACAGGAAGGCCTACCAAGTAAGGAATAACCAGATAAAATAGAGTTTGATTTAAAGGATGATGAATCAGACTCTACAAAAGAACAAGAATCATAAGAAGAACATCCTCATACTCTAGTACTGAGGAGATCAGTTCGAGAAAGAAGGTTATCGGAAAGGTATACTCCATCTGATTTTCGTTCAAATTTTTCTTTGTCTATTATTGATGATGATCCTAGAATTGCTAGGGAGGCAATGGATTCATAGGATGGAAAACTCTAGAAAAAGGCCATGGATGAAGAAATGGCAGCCTTGGATAAGAATGGGGCTTGGGATCTAGTGGAGTTTCCAACTGGAAGAAATACCATTGGAAACAAATGGTTATTTAAAAAGAAGATGAATGCAGAAGGAAAAGTGGAGAAATACAAAGCTCAGTTAGTAGCAAAGGGTTATTCCCAGGTAGAGGGAATTGATTTTTGCGACATTTTTTCTCCTGTTTCCAAGTTAACTTCTATAATTTTTTTGTTATCTATTGTTGTTGCATTTTATTTTGAAGTAGAATATATGGATGTGAAGACATCATTCCTAAATGGGGATTTGGAAGAATAAATCTATATGAAGTAGCCATAAGGCTTCATTGCGAAGGGAAAGAAGGAGTTGGTATGCAAGATAAAAAATCCTCTATATGGTTTAAAACAATCACCAAGCATGTGATATAAAAAAATTGATACTTATATGTTGGGACTTGGCTTCATAAGAAGCAAAGAGGATCACCGTGTGTATTTTAAATTAATTGGTGATCATTTGATTTATTTGGTCTTGTATGTGGATGACATGTTATTTATAGGAAACACCAAGGATATTATCCAGGATGTGAAAACTTAGTTGTCCTTTGTAAGGCATTCAATTTTAGGGCCTCAATAAAATAAAAAATATCTCCTAATATCCTATTGAATAACTGTAGTTTAGTTCAAGTTTTCCTTTCGTGATTTTCTTTAAACTAGGAATAAACTCGTAAATAGATGTAATAAAAACAACAACATAATAACAACATATTAACTTAGTAAAATGCATATCCCGACCTACAGGTTGGTTGATTTATCCCCTGGTTCACTTGTTCTTGTTCTTTCCTAACTTCCCAACTGAATATTAACCTCCCAAGTAACTAGGAGCGACCTCTCCGACTCCCTAGCTCCAAGAATCCTTGCAGTTTCCTAGCCCTCGAGCCCAAAGTTCCCAGCAACAATAGTGCCCCTTTGAGAGTTCCTCAAAACAATTTGTTCTTCTGATTTCCTCCTTCTTTCCTTTCTCTTTCAAAATTTCTTCCTCTTTCTTCTTCTCCAATTTTCCCCAAAACAAAAGAAACCTCTCCAAGTCCTCTCCCCTCTTCCTTATTCAATTCCCCAACTTCCTTATCCCCTCATTAATTACTTCACCTACCTTTTTAATAATAAAATAATAAAAAGACTCATTGAATTTATTTTAATAATTAATTAAATTTAAATTAACAACTATGATAAATAAATAATCAAATTGGGTTGTTACATACACCCACCCTTCAAGAAACTCCATCTTGAAATTAGAGTAATTTACAATACAAGGGTAATGACACATGATTCATACATCCATATCAGATAACCAACATCATCAATTTAAAACACTTATACAGACTAGTGTACATGTACAAGACATGCATGTGTAGCTAGCACATACATGACTCACACATGTATTAATGAAAATAATTATCACACCTAAAATAATTCTTCTATGCGTCCAATCCAATAAACAAGACCATTCATTTCATAAAAGATAGTAAACCATTTAAAATGTTCGCAAAATACCTCTATTATAATAATTTAGCAAAAACAACATTCACTTAGATAATTGTAGTTCAGTTAAGAAATTATAAATACACACACACACACACACACACACACACACATATATTTCAAAACGAGGAAATCAAGAAATTCTACTATAAGGAGAAATCCCCACACAATCTCAACTACTTCTATTCATCCTTCCTCCCTAACCTACTTCCATATTCCATCCCTATCCTTCCTCTAGTGGACTATCTTGGCTCATCAACTATATTGACCTAACTCTAAATATAACATGTATGTGGAAGTGTCTACTCTCTTGACCAAGCTTCCCTGGTAGGCAACTGACAGTCATCATCGCACGTCTAGGGGAGCGTGAGATAACATTGTCCTCCCATGACTCTAGGTTTCAGAGGATACATGGTGGGAAATGCATCCACCTCTCCTAATAGAACTAGGGTAAACACACTACCATGGACCATACAATGACACTATGTTGTTGGGAGTTTTTTCATCGTATATTCAGTTTCAGGAAGTTTCACCACCTAAACAAAAACTGCACTTGTCCACATATCATAGAAATGCATTTGAACCAACATAATTTCACATACAAAGATTCATACCATATTGTTTTCTGGTCGATATTCACAACATCAACCTTTTATTATCATTATCCTTTGGCTATTTCATAGCCTATTGACCTGCAAATTAGTCTATAACACAAACTCATACATATATATGCATTACTATCATGTAAATGCATTTAATCATATTCTCAATTCGGTATCCACATACCAACAACTTTAAATGTCAAAATTTTCAAGTTAGAAATAGATTGCATAATATCCATCATAATTCAAATAACGATAAACATTCATAGAATTGACATTCGCATAGGTCCATATGTCTTAAAATTTCAAGTGTATATTTAATAGTTTCATAGTTAATAGAAAGTAAAAGGTGATTAGGACTTAAGTAATTATAGTTATTTAAGTCAAAAGGTGGAATCACATACACCCAACCTTTCGGAAAAATATTCCTGGAGGTGGTCAAAAAAAGTGAGGGATGATCTCATCGTAAGGTATTTGTATCCTCCCAAGTAGTAGATCATGGGCTATACTTGTCCCACTGGACCTTAACTTGGTATACCAGATGATTCCTGAGTTGTCAGAGCCTATGGTCCAATATACATAACCGTATGACCATGAGGGTTCCCGCATCTGATACCTGCAATTCCTTTCAATTCAATTTATGATATTCGTCAGCAACATAATGACGTAGAAAAGATACATGAAAAACATTATGATTTTTATGCAAGTGGGGTGGTAGTACAAGATGATAGGAAACGGGTCCAATTCTCTATTGGAATTTGAACGGTCCTATAAATAGAGGTGACAAATTTGTCCCCTTCCTGAACTGAATGGTACTCTTATTAGGCCTAATACAAATGAAAAATTGATCTCCCACTTTATAACTTCGATCAGTCCTATGTGCATCAGCATAAATTTTATGTCTATCATGTGCTTCCTTTAGTCACTACCTAATCTGAATCACTTTTTCCTACATCTCTTGAATCAATTTTGGCCCAACTGTCACTCGGTCTTCTAACCTTTCCCAACTCAACCGTGTCTTGCATGGCCTTCCATAACGAGCTTCATTTGGTGGCATTCCAATGGAGCTATGAAATTTTTTATTGTAGGATAACTCTACCAAAATTAGGTACTTCTCCCAATGGGTTTGATTATCCATAACATACATCCTAAGCATGTCTTCTATAACCTAATTTACTCTCTAAGTTTTCCCATATGTTTTGGGATGATATGTTGTGCTTACGTTCAACTGAGTTCCCAACAGTGACTGCAAACTTGTCCAAAACCTAGATGTGAATTGAGAGTCCCTATCTGAAACGATATTCTTGGGTAACCCATGCAAACAGATGACATCACTTATAAACACGCGTGCCACATCAATGACATCATAAGTGCCACTAGCCAGAATAAAATGATCACTCTTGGTCAATTTATCAACTATCACAAGAATGGCATTGTGTATGTGCGATGTGAGTGGAAATCTCAACACAAAATCCATAGAAATGAATTCCCACTTGGACATAGGAACATCATGTGACTGTAGGAGACCTATTGGGTGGTGTTGGTCAGCCTTCACTTATTGACACTCTAGAAACATGGCGACGGAATGGACTACATCACATTTCATTCCTACCCAGAAGAAAATCTTCTTCATGTATGCGTACATTTTCTTCACACCTGAATGTGCACAATAAAGTGCTCTATGGGATTCCTTGAGTATGACACTTTGAATATCCCCACCTTCGGGGATGTACATCCTTCCCTGATATCTTAAAAATCCATCTTCTTTGAGGCTATATCCTCCATACTTTGGATCTAATTGCCTCCCACTCTAAATGGTTGAAGTAACCTTTAAATACCAACTATCTCCAAGAAGTTTCCTCAACACACGCTCCCTCATATTAACTTTTAAGGGTACTAAGGAGAAGACACGTGGTGTCCTGCTCAAGGAATCCACGACCACATTCTCCTTTCCCTTGATGTACAAAATTCCAAAATCAAACTCACTCATAATCTCACTCCTTGCCTCTGTCTCGCATTGAGATCCATTTGAGTGAAGAGATTATTTAATATTTCATGGTTTGTTTTGAGCTCAATGCTTCTCCCCGCTAGATAATGCCTCCAAAGCTTCATAGCTAGCATTATAGCTGCCAACTCTAAATCATGAGTAGCATAAATCTCCTCATGTTGCTTAAACTTTCTTGAGACATACTCTTCGATTTCCCATCCTGCATTAGTAGGGACCCCAATCCTTGCTTCGAGGCATCTATGCAGTCTGTGAATTCTTTTTCCATATCCGACACTCGTATAATTTGTGCACTAGTTAGTAACCTCTTAATATCAATGAATGCAATATCTCTTTCTTATGTTCATTCATACTTTACCCCCTTGTGCTTCAAGGTGGTGATGGGTTGCGTTATTTTAGAGAACCCTCCCACAAACCTCTGATAATAACCAGCTAGCCCCATGAAGCTTCTCACCTCATGAACATTTATTGGCACTGACCATTCCATAATGGCCTTTACCTTTTCTGGAGCCATAGAGATTCCTTCACCGGAAATGATATGACTTAAATAGTGAATTTATTTTGGAATAAAGAAGACTTCGACAACTTTCCATACAATGTTTTGTCTCTAAGGCACGACAACACCACTCACAAGTTTTCCTCATGTTCTCTTTCATTCTTGGAATAGATGAGGATATCATCTAGAAATACCTATACAAAGCGGTCTAAGTACTTTCAGAATACACCATTCACGAGGCTTGTGAATATTGTTGGCTCATTGATCAAACCAAAAGGTACTACAATGAACTTGTAATGCCCAAACCGAGTTCTAAAGGAAGTTGTAGGGATATCTCCTTCCTTAATCCTTAACTGGTGATACCTTGATCGCAGATCAATTTTTGAGAAAATTGTTGCTCCTTTCATCTGATCAAAGAGGTTATCTATCCATGGCATTGGGTACCTATTTTTCACTGTAGCACAATTCAAGTCCCTGTAATCTATACACAGTCGTAAGGAACCATCATTCTTCTTGACAAAAATTACTGGTGCACCCCAAGGTGAGATACTAGGCCTTATTATCCCTAAGTCAAGTAGTTCCTTCAACTGCATCTGGAACTCACAAAGTTCTGGCACTGTCATCCTATACAGAGTCTTAGAAATTGGCTCTGCACCAAGTTTTGGCTCAATGGTAAAATCAAGCTCCCTCTCGGGAGGTAACCCTAGAAACTCTTTTGGAAAAACATCCTTAAACTCTGACAATACTGGATATTGATCCATGGAGGGTCCTTTCCCTTCATTGATTACTTCCACTACATATAATCGAAAACCTTGCCTCATGCAATGTTTAACCTTCATGGTTGAGATAAAGCATAGATACACCTTCCTCCATACACTGTAGATCTCTACTAACCTTCCTTCATTGTCAACACAAAGAACCCTTTTTGTGAAACAATCTAGCAGAGCTTGATGGGATTCTAACGAATTCATTCCAATGATTAGGTCATACATCCCTAGAGAAGTGACGCACATCTTCAACCTAATATTTCACACTCTCAGGTCTACTAGACAATTACCGATGCTAGGTCCTACCGCTTGTTTTTTCCCCAAAGCTATCTCGACTTGTTTAAATTCATCATGCTCGTAGGATGCCAACCCACACTTTTCTAATGTACAAGGTGAAATGAAACTATCTGTAGCACCAAAATCAAATAAAATTTTATTATTGACATGATTTAGCATACCTGACAACTCCACCACCGTGGATTGATGTTCTGGATGGTGATTATTAATCGCTGCATAAATCTGGTGGCTACTACTTGCTCTTCCCATTGGGGCCTTTCCTTCTCTATGCACAAATAATGTTTGTGACTCTGGACAATCACACTGATAATGAGGTCCTCCACACCCCCAACAAGTAATAAGATGTGGAACATGCACACTTCCCTGTGACGATCTCTGAAATGAGCTCCTTCCCCTAGAACCCCTGCCCATACTTGTTTCTCCCTAAGAAGGTCGTGGACATGCCCGCGTCGTTGGCGATGAGTGGGATGTTGCACTCACTTCCATTGAAGTACCTATTGTAATTTGCCTAGGAGCGACTCTATTTCCATAAGGAGGTGGCCTAGAGCTTCCTCCCCTGGAGAAATTCCTAGGAGCATTCCCACGAATCCAGGATGTTGTGGAATGGTTGACCGCATACCTCCATTTAAGCTCATATGCTCCTCCATGTAATGAATGTTTTCAATTACTTCAGCTACTGACGATGGTTTCCACGTCTGTACCATGGCCCTTATCTTAGGGTTTAACTCATACACAAAATGTTCTTCTTATTGTTGATCAATATCCATGTATGAGACATATTTTACTAACTCCATGAACCTGATCTCGTACTCTTCCATGATCATGTTTCCTTGAACTAGATCATGAAATGATCCTACCTATTGTTCCTCGTAGTACGCAAGCAAATATTTCCTCTAAAACCTTTCCTCAAAAATCTCCCATGAGATGGTGTCTGGGGTAAGGTGAAACTACCTCTCTAGATTACCCCACCCATTCAAGGCACTATCCGTCAACTAAAATATCATTATCTTCACCTTTGATGTGGAAGCATAGTATATTAAGGAGAAACATCGCGTCATTCCTTCCAACCATGCCTCTGCATGTTCACTTGCGCAACCCCCAAGAAAGATCTCAGAGTTTGATCTTTTGTAGTTCTTTAGTGATGTCCCCTGGTGGAGGCCCTCCTTTTGAGTCCCTCGATGCTTCAGGGTTACTCACTCCAGATGACGGGGGTTCCATTTCGACATATGTTGACTGGCGTCCCTTTAATGTCCTTTTAATATCCTCTAAGGAGCGTAAAATGAGAGTTAATTAAGGCGATGGTGGTGGCAGCATCGACGTCGGTGGACCTTGTGATGATGCCCCTCGACCTCGATTTCCCCTAGTCCTAACCATATTGAATAACTGAATCTTTATCAAACCAAATGCTTATCAGGGAAGAGTTAAGGCATTCCAAATTTTCTCAAACTTATACTTGCAAACGTAGGGTTAGGCGTACGTTTTTTTTTTTTTTTACTTATCTGTAAACATACATTACTCTCTTTAGGTAAGTGGCTTAGGTCAGGGTTAAAGAGTCTAAGTTTGGTATCTTAGTAGGTATATTATTGTCTCCATTATCTTTCTAGTTATGCTAGCACTATGGTGTAATCACCAATTAATCTAATTGACTTCTTTAATCAACTATCTAACCCTTCTCTATAATAATGTATACCCTTGTAGAGCTCATTTCTTAATGTAATTAGTCTCTTATAATTAGTCATAAACCCTATCCAAATCTCGTTGATTAACCATGCATTAACATCAAAAAATTATAGTGCCAATCTAACCCTTACATTAGTTAGCATTACTCTAATTAACCAACATATTTATTTATTTATTTATTTTTGTACACACACACACACATGAGTAATTTACAATGTTAATATTGTAATCAATTTGTCTATTCAACTAAATTCCATGGTACTTAATACCATTAGTTCAAATAATTTATGATCATTATTGCATTCCAATAGAAATACATGGAAAGAAATTTCCCTAAGTATAAACTATTATTTCAATTGAACCTACTATAATCAGGATCACTAAGGACTATAAATGAATGTTATTGATCTAAATACACAACATGATATTCAACTATATACATGCAAATCTTGATCAACACTAGCAATTTAAGAATTGATATGTCATCTAACATTTCAGTAGAACTATGGTGTGTGATTTATAATTCCTATAATCCATTGTGTTATAACTATAATGTATGATTAATAATACTTATATCCTACTCGACATTGCAATAAAACGACTCGTAGGGATGATTTTAGAGGCTAAATTTCACTCATGGGCTAATTTTCCATGGTTTTTCCAAAAACGAGATTCGCTATTTTAAAAATGATTCGCCCAAATTCTATAGGATAAAATTATTTTATCTTAAAAATCGCCAAAAAATTATAAAAACTATATAAAATACTCAGAAATTTGAATATTTTTACAAAAATATCGCCAAACATTTATAGTTGACATATGAAGGATTAGTAATATTCGCCAAGGTTTCTACATTTTAAAATAAATTTTCATCCTTAAAATCATCCCTGATTAAACGAGAGTATGTCATTCATATCATATGCTAATAATGGCACCTAGCAGCATTTGGTGATGTACTGTCGATTATTAAAGGGATGATAATACGGCTTAATATAAACCGACAAGTGGATGGAGATCCATATCTTGGAGGTATAGAACCTTGATCTTACCGATGGTTTAGGGATTCAATACAAAAATTTATGAACATTGAACCTATTCTTCCTCATTTTTTCTTGCCCTGTAAGAAAGGTTTTACTCTATATTGAGGGTTTTCTCTGTGAGGAGATATGGTTCTGTAAAAAGAGTTTTCTTTGTAAATTTTCTATACTTATCTCTGATAAGGTCTTCTATTGTTGCGAGTGGTGTATGGCTCTCGGGTGAATGGCTTTCGACCAGACACGCAATGCACTTACACTCCTCTCCTCAGTGGCTTGGCTTAGTATTGGGTGCTGGGATTTGGTGCTATGGTCTTGGGTGCTTGGTCTTTGTCGCATATTTCAACAAGTCGAGGTTTCTACTCCTATCGAATTCCATGGTCTTGGGCATTGGGTCTTCGTCGTGGATTTTAGCAGGTCAGGGTTTCTACTCCCGCCAAATGCTATGGTCTTAGGAGCATGGTCATTGGGATTGTTTTGTGTTGTGTTGTTTGGTGCTTACCTCATGGGCGACGCACAATGCCAAATAAAAAACCCCTCGTGGGCTCCTCGTGGCTTCTCCTCAACTAGGCACTTAGTCTCGGTGCTGGGCTCTCACCTGTAAATTCTACTTTTCTCACATCTCTATAAATTCCTATCCGAGGGCTAGAATCTACAATTGTTTCTTTTATATATTAAATGTAAATTACTATTTGTTTTTTTTTCCTCTAGATCTACATGAATTTCCAACACCCACAATGCAATCAAGTACTTCAACATGTACTAGCGTTTACACAGGTCGCTCGACTGTTGTAAGATGCATTAAACTATTGTGGATATGGAGAAGTAGGGTCTCTATTTTTATTCTAAATCAACATTGATGATATATACTAGAGTTTCCCAAGATCTGTAATTAATCATATGTAACATTTCAAGGGTCATGATGTGTATGATAGAGTATTTCAAGAACTACGATAGCTATCAAAATTTGGCATATGAAGCACTATAATATTTTTTATAATAGTCTATTCCAAGAGCCCTTGATATGTATCACAAGAGGGTAGGGTATTTCAAGCATTGTAGTAGCTACCAAAATATGACATCCCCAATATAGTAATGGATCTCAGAGTTTTGTGCAGGTTATAGGTATAAAATGTGCACGTGGGTCTCTTTATACCATGTAAATATGCCTTGTAATTGTCAAAGAATCCTCCATGAATGAGAATCATATGCAAGAATCTTATAGTTTGTTTGGTTCTGGAAGAGGGTGTGTGTTGTTGTGCATAAACAAAGAATAGAATTGGGACAAGTTGGGGATAAAATTGGGCTCTCGTTGGCTTCTCTCAAAGCTAAGTTTGCTTCTCTCATATGCCCTTTCTATTTGTCTACAAGCCCCCATGGTTCTTCAATAAAGGTGGAATATGTTCATCCATCCAACTATTACTTCAGTGCTCCTCCAATGGAACCTACTACTCCAATGGTGCCTACTACTCCCATGTCCCCTCCTCATTCCTCAGAGGAAGAGGCTTCCGATAATAGCTTGGTGATTAAAGTAGATGATGGGTTGAATTTTCCACGGGAAAGAAATCTGATCTCTTTTCATCCTTGTGTTCTTGGAAGTTTATGTGAATCCAAGGACATCACATGTTGTGAATAGATGGATTTATTTTCTTCATGATATCTAACCCTACATTAGGTTGAATTGAAATTGAAGAGTTTTATAGAATGAGAATTTGCATGTGATTTCTGAGATAAGGGATTGTAAATACAAGGCTTATAGGTTGTAGGTTAGGGGTTTGGGAACATATTGTATAGTTATGTGGGTGGTCAAGTCCAAGTTTCAATTTTTAAATCGAGCTCTGATACCATTTGTAAGGCCTTCAATTTAAGGGCCTCAATAAAATAATAAATATCTCCTAATATCTTACTGAAATAACTGCAATTTAGTTCAAGGTTTCCTTTCATGATATTATTTATACCATGAATAAAATGGTAAATAGAAATAATAACAAAAACAACATAATAAAAACATATTAACTTAGTAAAATGCATACCTCGACCTGCAGTTTGTTTGATTTAGCCCCTGGTTCACTTGTTCTTTCCCAACTGCCCAACTGAATATTAACCTCCCAACCAACTAGGAAAAACCTCTCTGTCGATCTAGCTCCAGGAATCCTTATGGTTTCCTAACCCCCGAGAAAAAATTTCCCAGCAATAGCAGTGCACCTCTAAGAGTTCCCCCAAAACATATGTTCTTCCAACTTTCTCCTTCTTCCCTCTCTCTTTCAGAATTTCTTCCTCATTCTCCAATTTTCCCCAAAACAAAAGACCCCTCTCCAAGTCCTCTCCCCTCTTCCTTATTCAATTCCCCAACTTCCTTATCCCCTCATTAATTCCCCCAATATCCTTATCCCCTCATTAATTACTTCACCTAATAAAAATACTCATTGGATTTATTTCAATAATTCATTAAATTTAAATTAACAACTATGATAAATAAATAATCAAATTGGGTTGTTACATCCTCTAAATTTGACATGAAGGATCTCGGTGGAGAAAATTTCATTTTGGGCATGAAAATTAAAAGATATCAGAAAAAAAAAGTAAAATCCAAATATGTCGAGACAATATTGTAGAGGTTTAATATGAAGTAATGTAAACTGGTCAAGGTCCCTATTCATGTTGGTGTAAAGTTATCTACAGATCAGTTTCCCAAGACATAGGAAGAGGAGGACATGTCTCGTGATTCATATGCAAGTGTAGTTGGCAATTTGATGTATGCAATGGTATGTACTAGAATGGAAATTGCACATGCAGTGGGAGTTTTGAGCATCTATATGTCAAAACTAGGGAAGGAGCATTGGACAATAGTAAAAAGGGTTTTCAAGTATTTGTGTGGCACTGCTAGCTATGGATTGTGCTACCAAGGAAGACCAAGATTGGACAGAGTGTTGGAAATATATGGATTTGTGGATGCAAACTAGGCTAGAGATATGGATCGTAGGGTATCTACAAGTAGGTATGTGTTTAACCTATTTAGAGGATCAATCAGTTGGATGAGAAAAAGACAGGATGTAGTGGCACTTTCAACTACAGAAGCTAAATACATGGAAGCCACTCATGCAAGTAAGGAAGCAATATGGTTACAAAGATTGTGTTCAGGTATTGAGTTGGTACAACAAGCTATAAGGATAGATTGTGATGGTCAAAGTACAATTTTTCGGGTGAAGAACCCGACCTATCATTCAAAGACAAAGCATATTGATATTCAATATCACTTTGTGAGAGACATGGTTGAAGAAAAGAAAGTGTTGTTGATGAAGGTGGACACTTTGAAGAATGTTGCAGATTCATTACCAAAATATGTGAGCACTGAGAATTTCTCTTGGTGTAGAGGATCTATGGGCATTGTTTCACTGGATTGTTGACTATGTAACCCTATAACCCCATGTATGCAAAGAAAACAACAAGTGGTAGAATGATGGATATGTGTTATATTCTTTGCATGATTAGACATTTTGTCTACTACGTTTTTTCAGGCGTGTTGGGGGGTTTGAGGGGGGGCACAAGGCCCCTGTTTTGGGGGTTCAGGGGAAACACCCCAAAGAATTTTTTTTTCCTCAAGAAATGTGTTTAATTGTTTACCTCATTTTTTGTGTTGCCTCGATTTCCATGTCCATTGTAGGGAGATTTTTTCGCACATGGTTTTTGGCGATGGTTTTCTATTTTTGGTTAAGGAATTAGGGTTGTTGACTAATCGAGGTCATTAGGTTAGGGTTTTGGATGTCACTTGATCCTATATGTATATTGTATTGTAAACAATGTATCACAATGAATGAATATAGAATATGTTGGTTTTTTCGGTTTGGGTTTCCAGGGGAAAAATCTCTGTGTAATGTGTGCATTTTCCATTGTATATTTTATGTTCTTTTATTGAAAATATGTTTGCAGTAAAATATTGTACAAGGTTAAAATCTAAATCCATAAAGTATGGTTATGGGAGATTGAGGATTTTCCCTAGAGAGTTTGTTGGTTGTATGGCACTTATTGTATGAGCTAGATCTACATAAATACACCATTAGTATGTTTAGTATTCATTATTGTTACATCTTGTTGGGCTGAGTGTTAAGGCATATCTTGTATTTCTTGGTACATGGTTGATATTTTTTTATTTTGATGTGTTTATGAAGTTGTTGGTTAGTTTGAGGATGCATATCAGTGAGGGTTTGATGTCTAGTCCATGGGAAGGTTTATTACACATGATCATGATTGTATGCACGTGACTAGAGAGACATAGATTCACATGGTTTGAATGATATTGTTGTTCTATTGAGTATGGGATCTATGTTATTAGATCTTATCTATTGAGGGATATTCTTGGTACATGTTTAGAGGAATTTGCTATGATTGGTAAATGTTTGGTGCATGGTTAGAGGCATTTGCTAGTAGTATTTTTGACACATAGTATATGGATGATGTGGCATCTAGATATCTTGATATATTAGTAAAAGCACATCTTGGTATTGGTGATGGTTATGAGGTATTGTGATGTACATAGTTGATGCACCTGTGATGGTATAGGTTGTGTGAGTGATTGATGTACATGGTTGATAGTACAGGTTGATTGGTATAGGTTGGGATAGGTTACAGGTTGATGTGATAGAGGAAACAAAGGGTCTGAGTTTCATAAAAGTGAGAACCCTATCCTTATGAAGGTGTACGCATACCATGGTATAGATAGGTCGCATATAAACACAAGTTGTAGTATAGACATGTCATTTACATACACGAGATGCAACATATACAAGTCATTGTACCTGTTGGTTTTTGTTGGTACATGATGATTGTAGGAACAGGTTGATCATAGTTTATTGGTACATGTTTTTTATAGGTTTTTGGCACACATTGGTACAGGTTTACATTGATATATCTCAAAGTGACAGTGTGGTAGTGGTTTCATAAGCTATTTGGCACTTATATTTTAGGGTGACAGGACGGGGTAAGGAAAGGGGGTTGTAGCCTCATTTTGGTTAGTGTTAGAGAATCAGGGAGTTGGAGCTTCCTTCAGGTTGGATCCTGAGAAATAGGTGGTTGTATCCACCTTCTAGTTGTAGTCGAAGAACATAGGGGGTTGTAGCCTCCTTCTCGTTGTAGCTAGAGAATTTGGGTGTTGGAGCTTCCCTCGAGTTGTAGCCTGAGAAACTAGGGGGTTGGAGCCTCCTTCCATTTGGAGCTAGAGAATTGGAAGTTGGTGCTTCCTTGAATGTAATTCTTAAATACATATAAGAAAATTGTTATGCGTTTTTATCTCGCATTGTGTTTCCACATAAAATATTGGTGTATTTTTCATTGTGTGGATGTGTCTATTATTGTTTATTATGCACTAATGGATGTTAATGTTATATTATGAAAAAACATATTAATTATGAATTGATGAACATTGTTGAATAAGTTAAAGGAATATACATTTTGGTTAAAAGGATTAATAAGTGGTATAAATTTCTCATTACCGATTCAACCCCCCTCTCAGTAATCCAACAAAGATCTAGGAATCCTCTAGTTAAGAGGTGGAATTTCTAATTTTTCTGATCGCAAGAAATTTCTATAGTTATAAAATTAGAAGCATACAAATTTCATTATGAAAAACAACTAAGAAAATAAGAGAAAAACTACAATAGAAAAGAGATAATATCATTAACACAAGATATACCCTAGAGGACCCTTTGAGGGGAAAATATAACAAGAAATAAGGATTTGGTATTTCTCTTATTACTCTCATATCCACTAATTAAAAATAAAAATGACTCCATGTGGATACAAATAGGCATTTTTTGTTTGAAGATTGGTTGTTGTCATTGATGTCAACCCCAGTCATGGTTTTTGGACCGCAAGATTGATAAAGGTATATGGACATGAAGGACAATGAACATGCATATACAACACCCATGAATGGATAGTATACATCATGTTGTTTCCGGTGGTATGTGGCATGTCACATGGATCCTCATGGTTGAGGAGAAATGAATTTTTGAAGATGACAAAGTGAAATGAAGAAGGAAGTACATGTAGGCCCTGAAGATAGAGAAATGAATTTTGAAGATGACAAAGGGAATAGAAGAAGGAAGTACAAGGAAAACTCCAAGATAATTAAAGAAAAGAATTACAAAATAAGAAAGTACGTCGGCCCTAATGTTAAAATGAAGTGGACATAAATGGTACAAATAAACATCATTATACATTCATTTGATAAGTAAAATTTCGAGGGAAATAAGAAGAAAAGAAGGCCGGATTTCAAGGGAGGATGAAGTCTTTATGATGTGTTCTAGGGTATGTTATTTTCAGGTCATCTACCATTTTGCTATAATTTTTTATAGAATGATCTGATAGATACAGGACGAGAAGAAATGTCAAGGTACCCTCTCGGTAAAAATTTTCATCTCTGATTCAATAAACATGTGTTCTGCGTAAAATAGTCATAAATTATTCATCGAACTAAAACGATGTAGGACCTAATTTCCATTGGAAATAGTACGGACAGAAGTTTCTTGTGTGTGAGTTTGAGAATTAGATGTTAAATATTGTTATGGGAACAGGACAAAGCCCATCTCCCAAATAGGACCAATTGAATAAAGCTCACCATTCTTTCTATAACTTCTTTGGGAGAATTCAAGGAGTGAAAACTTGAGGAGTTTGAAAGAATACATTGAGTAATATTATATACAGGGATTAGGATTACTCTAAGAATTGAAGAACTGTAGAAATTGAAGAAGTCTCAGAAGCTGCTATCAAGTTTTATGTGATGATTATTGATGGTGATGATTTAATGTAAAGTTTTATTATCTCTGCTATTCTATGGAAGGAAGGGGAAAGTATGGAGAGTTAAACTCTCTCATTGGAGGATTGTATCTTCCCTCTTGATATTTATCAATTCCTTTCATTTAACTACCACTTAAATACTTTGAACAATAACTATTGATTATTTCATATACTGTGCATGGTGTATTGTGGTGTATTGGTGTAACCTTTATACTATTGTTCATTTCTAATTGAATATAATTGAACAAGCCTTTAAGTATAAGCTTGAAAAAGGTTTTAAATTGTACTTGATAATTCCACTCACCCTCTCAAGTATCAACAATTGGTATCAAAGTGGGTTACCTTCAATACAATTTAACCATTGAAGGAAGATCCTAAGAAGAAATGGAAGGACAAAATTCCAAAATGGGATTCCACCATTGATGGAAGCAATTTTGAATAATCGGAGTAATAGAATGGAAACTTACTTGAAATCCTTGGGCGTATGTTTGGTTCTGAAGCTTGCTTCAGGATATAATGCTTGAAGAAACCAAAGATCAGAGTTCTAAGGAAGCAAAAAGGAACAACAAATTGGCAATAGATACCCATCCTATATGGATTGGCGATTCTGAAATCCAAGGTGGGATCATGTGCATCAAAAGAGATTTGGGACAAGCTACAAGACCTTTATGTAAGGGAAGCATTAAGAAGCAAGAAGAAGTTGAAGCAAATTACAACATCCTCGCATTTCAAAAGAAAATAGAGAATGGCTTCTTTGCTTTAATCAGGAAGGAGTAGGTCATGTTGAATTTGAAATGTCCTCATCCAGGATTGAAATAAATGACACTTCAAAGAATGTTCCAATGAAGTAGAAGAAAATCATGAAGAAAAAATTATTCAACAAGAAAATGAGAATCTTAAAAAATCAGAAGCATGTTGAGATTGAAAATGGCAAGCACAAAGACACGCAAAGAAACTAAGAAGCAATTGGTTAGTTGTGAAAAGGAAATTGTAATCTTGAAGAAACAATTAGAAGACTTTGAGAAACAAGAGAAGAAACCATTTCCCTTGAAAACTCTACCGGCGAAGAAAGAAGAATAGGAGAAGTAAGGAATGTCCAAATGAAAAATAAAGAAGAAGATCAGAGAAACTTGAACAAGAAGTTGTCTCATTGAGGAATATCTTAAGAAATTCTCAAGTGCCAAAGACTTAACACATCCCTAGATGCATGGGTGAAACTTCACAAAGAAGATGCAACACCAACAAGAAGGTTGAAGAAAGAGCTACACGTATAGTTGATGAGAAGTGGACCGTGATACCAGAAAGAAGGAATGATTACAAAAGAGATGAATATCCAAGAAGACCTCCCACCTCTCGAATCAAAGAAGCTCAACCAATATGAAGGAAACTACATAAGAATAGATCATGAACCTAGGTGGACTACATCACGCTAGCTCCACTTACTCCACAAGGTATCAAAATTTATTTCCTTTGGTCATTTTTATACTCTTGCAAAATTTTTGGACATAAGGAAACTAATTGCATAATCAATGAAAGGTACACATACGCAAAGGTCACAAATGATATGGAAATAATCATGGATTTGTCAACGTGGTTATAATTCATTTTCCCCACTCTGATGGAAAAAATATTACATGCTACAAATGTAATTATTCCTTGGTCACAAAGAATGAGATTGCATATATATGAATGAAGATGTCCCCATGCCAATTACACAGTATGGAGAAGGGAAAGAGATTCCAAACAATGAGTATTGTCAAATAGCATTGACCGCTGAAGAAATGTAAAGAAGAAGATGAATGGTACATAGGTGTTGGATGCTCTTCACACATGACCTGTAGACTGACAAATTCATCACTTTGAAGAGAAAGGGTGGCAATGTTGCATTTGATAAGGACTCCATCTTCCAAAATACTGAGAGAAGGTGTAGTAGAGCTTAAAGAAAAATGTAAAAGAAAATAATGTTTTATTGGTTGAAGACTGAATCATACACCCACCTATTAGTAAAATGTTTGATCAAGGATACACTCTACGTTTGATTCCCCAAATGTAAAATCATAGAAAATAACTCAGAAAGATTACATGTAACCGCAAATAAGACCAACAACATATACATCCTAGACATGAAGAAGAGAGAGAAGACATAAGCCACAATAAAAGGATTCTATACAAAAACCCAAAGACCAAAAATAAGGATGAAGTATTATTGAGTGCCACATGTCTGGGGGGAGTAAACCTAAAAGAAGAGAGTTACATTTTTCCATTAAACTCAGGAAGATCCCTTAACCTTTCTATTGATGTCAGCAAGGGGAGAGAAATTGGGATCATGGATTGATGTCAACCCTAGTCATAACCCTAGTCATGGGTTTTGGAACAAGATTGATGAAGGTATTTGGACATGAAGGACAATGTACATGCATTTACAACACCCATGAATGGATAGTATACATCATGTTGTTTCCAAAGGTATGTGGAATGTCATGTGGATCCCATGGTTGAGGAGAAATGAATGTTTGAAGATGAAAACGCGAATTGAAGAAGGAAGTACAGTACATGTAGGCCCTGAAGATAATTAAAAAAAAGAATTACAAAATAAGAAAGTGTCAGGTCGGCCCTAATGTTAAAATGAAGTGACATAAATGGTATAAATAAACATCATTATACATTCATTTTGATACAAGTCGAATTTCAGAGGAAATAAGAAGAAAAGAAGGTCGGATTTCAAGGGAGGATGAAGTCTTTTGGTGATGTGTTCTAAGGTATGTTATTTTCAGGTCATCTTACCATTTTTTCTATAAATGTTTTTCTAGAATGATTCAGATGGTGAAATTTCTATGGTATTGAGAATACATGGCAAGGTACCTCTGGTAAAAATTTAATCTCTTGATTCGCTATAATTATGGAGATACACTCTGTGGAAGATAGGGTTTGTGACCAGTCTTGAAGCTAGTCAATAAACATGTGTTCCGGGTAAAACAATCATAACTTATTCATTGAGAACCCAAATGATGTGGGACAAATTTCATTGGGAAGAGTATGGACTTTGGTTTCTTTTGTACGAGTTTCAGAATCAGATGTTAAATATTGAGTGCGGGGCATTTTGTACAAGTTCGATCTCCTGAATAGACCAAAATTGAATAAAGTCTACCATTCCTTCTATAACTTCTTTTTGGGGAGGATTCAAGGAGTGAAACTTGGATGAGTTTCAGAGAATACATTGAGTAGTATTATATATAGGATCAAAGTACTCTAAGAATTGAAGAATTGCAGAAATTGAAGAAGTCTCAGGAAGCATTATCAGGTTCTATGTGATGATCGGTTGATGGTGATGATTTAGTGTAAAGTTTTATTATCTCTCATATATTGTTGGGTGGAAGGAAGGGGAAATGATGGAGATTTCAAATCTCTCTTGATATTGGAGGATTGTATCTTCCTCTTGGAGGTTTATCCCTCCCTTTACATTTGGAAGCTGTAGCTACCTTTGGAAGTCATTACTTCCCTTGAACAATAACTATTGATTATTTCTCATATATTATGCATGGTGTATTGTGGTGTATTAGTGTAACTCTTATACTATTGTTCATTTCTCATGGGATATAGTTGAAAGGTTTAAGTATAAGTTGAAAAAGGTTTTAAATTGTACTTGATACTGATTCACCCCCCTCTTAGTATCAACATTGTTCACTATAATATTATAGGGTATTGTAAGGTCACCTTCTTCCTTTTCCATGCTCTTATATAGTATCCCACTCCTTTTCACTTCTCAAATATGAAACACAAATCATTTTAACACCTCCTCACAATCAATAGGGTTAAGTCTCCCAACTCTCAATTACGGTTTGAATTTTGGGCCCTTTGTATTTTTATTGAAAGTCCACCTGTAACTAGATTCACATGTGTGAGTAATAGGAGATAATTTGGCATCCACTTAGTACTATGGCATAGGTCAACTTGTCAAAGGCATAACTCCCAAATCACCAATTTGGATCAACACTTAAAATGAGCCCAATAGGGCCATATATCAAATTTTACACCCATACAACACTATAATGTTGGTGAAAGGGGCATCCATACTAAGACACATAATGTTGGTGAAAGGGGCATCCTTATTTCATGTTAATATTAGCATTTATTTTGACTTCCCTTCTTATATTATTATCATTTATGGGATACTAAATAGTTGTATTGAAACATTATTCATATAATATAAAAATAGCTTCCCTCCACTTAGTTGAAATTCCTAATTTGTTCCTTTCTTTCCCATAGTTTTATTCCAAAGATGGTATCAAAAGCTTTACGTTCTTTTTTTTTGAAAGAGATAGAAAAAATGAGAAACAAAACCATGCAATACATTTGATCTAAAATAAATGAACTTCTTCATTTAAGAGAACCATGGCATACACTGAGGAGATATAATGGATCATATCTATAATTTTGCATGTGAAATATATATATTTTCCTTCTAAAGGAGGACGATATGAGCAAAACATAATATAGAATCCAAAACAACAATCATCGGTAAATAAGGACGTATGGATGAAAAAATTTGTGATGTGTAAATAAAAGGACCTTGTCATGTACGTAGACATAGGTTCATCGTTATATCCATGGTCAATTTTTTGAAGCAACAAGGCATAACCACTCACAATTGAAAGGGATCTATTTTTTAGAATTGATTCAATGAATACTAATAATTTGAGGGATAAAATGTTCGAAATACTGAGAGGGGGCTGATTCAGTATTACCTTTTTAAAAAATTAGTAATTACTTTGTTATTTTATTAACCACCACAATAGATCAACAATGGACTTGTACTCAAAATAAATTATACAAATATAATTAACAAGAATCACAAAATTTATAAAGAATAATCTATGATTGTAAAGGACACCAATCCTCTTCAGAGCACCAACTCTTAGAGACACAAATACCCTTCTTTTATGAGAACCTACTCAAGGAAGTTACAAATCCCTGCTTCTCCAAGCACCAACTTTAAAGGAGGCTCTAACCCCATGTATTCTTCAAGCACCAACTTGAAAGGAGGCACCGACCCCCTATTTTCTTCAAGCACCAACTTGAAAGGAAGTTTCAACTCCCTGTTGTTCAAGCTTCAACCTGTAGAGGACTACAATCCTCTCGATCTCCTCCCTTCCACCCTCACTTCACAGTTTTACTCTGCAATCTTATTCATGTGACTCTGCCTCGGGTAGCATATACTCAAAGATATCCCTGAGTCACACCTTCATTATTCATTATGATGGGTTTATATATCTTACGAAATAGTGTGCATCACTGAACCAATGTGTCTCTTCAATATTGAATCAATCTGCCTCTTCATTAACAATAGTCTGTTATTGAAATTAACTTGAATTTACTTCAAATCCCCTTTATATTGATTAAGTTTAGTTCTTTCTTATTTCAATCTTCCTTATTAATGATCGATCTGAGAAACCCTTAAAAATTTGACTAAGGCTGTCACTTTCATCATTACACAATGCTCTTAGTTTCGTCGAAACTCAGCTATCATTGGATCATTATCAGGATTCGATATTTATTGTTGAGTTCCATGCCTAACTGTCTTGGGCACCTGGCCGCTTCCTTCAACCCATTTCCAGGGCATTTGACTTAGGAAATGAATCGTGGCTTAAGTCGTAATGGGGCTATGTCTTTCATGTCTCAAAACATGTCATAATGGGGCTACACATCTTGTGTCTCAGAACTTTTCGCAATGAGGTTGTGTCTTTCGTATATTTAGAAGTTGTCGTAATGGGACTTTAATACTACTTCTATGTCATGCACGATAGGGGACTCGACAATGTGGTTTTAATACTACTTCCATGTCGTGCACGGTAGGGGACTCAACAATGTGGTTTTAATACTACTTCCATGTCTCATGCGGTAGGGGACTCAATAATGTGGTTTTAATACTACTTCCATGTATCATGCGGTAGGGGACTCAACAATGTGGTTTTAATACTACTTCCATGTCACGCGCAATAGCTTAGATGGACGAAATGTGGTACATCTATCACCAATGTTCTATAATTTTTCCAATGGTTTGATCTCTACGTGATGTAACGCTATTTTTCCTGAGCTTGTGTCCTACATGATCTCTATGTGATACAACTCTATTTCTCCTGAGCCTGTGTCATGCGCAATCTCTATGCGATGTGACACTATTTATCCTAAGGTTGTGTCCTACGTGATATTCATGATGAGATGTTATTTCTCATGATCTTGTGTCCTACGCGATCTTTGTATGATGCAATTCCATTTCTATGAGGTTGTTTCCTGCACGATCTCTGGGTGATGCAACACTTTTTATTTGAGCTTGTTTCCTACATGATCTCTACATGGTGCAGTGCTATTTCTTTGAGCTTGTGTCTTGTGCATTTTTGACATCAATGAAAACCACACTTTCCAACAATCTCCCCCTTTGACATTGCAATGCTATTTCTCTGAGCTTGTGTCCTGTGCGATATTTTCACAATGTAGTGCTATTTATCTGAGCTTGTGTCTTGTCCACTGTTGACATCAATGACAACCATAGTTCCAACAATCTCCCCCTTTGGCATTGATGACAACACAGTAAAAATGTCTTTCTCTATATTATCCCTCTTTTTGAGTTTTATTGCTTGAATTTTATTGCTTGTCCTCCCCCTTTGATAGAAATGACAGAAGGGATATTTATTTTCTCCCCTTGAGATTATGCTCACCCGAAATTTATACTCCCCTTGTCCAAGTTCTTCTTTTCTAATGAATTTTAAATGGAGATTATACTTGTTTTTTTTGTTTTTTGTTTTTCTATCTCTCCATATTGAACATCGATGTAGAAGGAAACTTCCCACTTATATTCTACAACTCCCCCTGTAAAATATTCTTCCTCTTTGACTGCTAATCAATATGTTTCAAGAGAAATTGGATATTTCATATGTTGGTGTATTGTTGCCTCAAGTACTCAAGACATGTTTTTCCATAATACTTAGGCTATAATCCTTTTCTAACCAGACTACTTCAATGATGCATTAGATATTATTTATTTTATGTTTCCCTTTAGCTTATTTCAAGAGTGTGCCAAGATTATACAATTGTTTCTCAATAACTATCTTCACTTCCTTCCATACTGCTCTTAATTTCTTCATGATGCTAGTCAATTTATTCACTCATTTGTAACCCAAAAAGGCCTCTTCATTTTTCTTCTATCAACTAGTGATATGGTTCAATTCCTACATTATCATAAATATTTTCTTAATCAGATATTTATATTGATATTGTAGTCAATCCTTCAATCCATTCTTTTCTATTTGTTCGTATTTTCTATTGATGGGGAATTTAGTAGATCATCAAAATAAAGTTGAAAACTCTTCAAGTTGTTTATCACTCAATTTTTTAGGTGGATCTGTGTCTGAGAGTTCATAATCATTACTATTTTGTGTAAAAGAGGATTCTTCATTTTCTTCTTTAGAATTTTCTTTTTGCATTTTACATTTGTTGGGTAATTGATAATATTTTTGCAGGACATTTTCAAGTTCTGCAATTGTGTCACATTTTTCTTTAGGAGTTTTTTTTTCTTGAGCTTGATCCACTTTATATGCATAACTCCGATTTTCATATTCCTTATTAGACACTTCACCCATCATTCTCCTATTTTTAATTTTATCAATTTCAGGTGCAATATCTTCATCATCTTTCTTCCTTTGTACTTTAGATTTTCTTCTCCATATATCTTTATAATTTTCCTTAATGCTAGAGATACTAGACTTCATGGAATACTTTGGAAATCTACATTCATTGACCTTATGACCATAATTGTTGCATATTTGGCATTCAATGTTGAAGTTTTGCAAAGGATAAAATGAGTTATAGTTTCTCTTCTTTGAATTGTACTTATTGTTCTTATATCTTTGGACATTTATATGATTGTATTGTCCATAAACCTTGTAGTGTACTGCCTTATGTACAAAATTATTGCAAGAGTACAAATATCCAATAAATAGATATCTATTAGGGGAATTTCTTATAGTGATTGTATTCTTCTTGTCATCTTTTTCTTTATTATGAAGTGTTGATTTCTATTTATTTGGAACAATCTCCAATGGTTTCATCTTTTCCTTGTTATCTTCTCTTCTTAAGGAGCTTTTAAGAGCATCTGCATCACTGAATGGAGTTTTGTTTGTCCTTTGTGTGATACATGTTGAATCTTGAGTATATCCCAATCCTATCTTTTCATTTGGTGACCTTCGATTATTAATAATATCATTTAATATTTTTGAATTGTTTTCAAATTTTGATTGCTTCTTTTCTTTTTCAATTTCTCCTTTTAGTAGGACAATTTCAGCCTCTAGATTTTGATAGTCTTCTTCCCTATCATTGAGTTGTTTTAAAATGACTTCTTCAACTATTTTGGATTCCTAGAGTTGAGTCTTCAAATCATTGATGAATTACCTTGTTTTTTGATGATATTTGACACTTCTCTTTCTCTTGAATTTTTTGCTTCTTCATATTCTGATAGTTGTTCTCTTAATGATTTATTCTTATTTTTATACTTCCTTAGTTCTCCAAGTGTACTGATAAGTTCTTCTTCAAGGTTTACTTCTCCTTCATCTTCATAATTTTCTTCATTATTATCAACATCATTATTTTTCATTCCCATAAATAGAATCTCTCCATCATCTTCAGTCATGTCTGGAGAACTGATGTCTTCTTCGGAGTAGAGGTTTTTATTTTTCTTATAAAATTTATTCTTGTATTGCTATTTATCTCTTTTATGGTATTTATGGTTGTAGTCTTTTTCATAATTACTATCCTCTTGCTTGGAATAGGGACATTTGTTACCAAAGTGTCCAATTCTACCACAGTTGAAACATTTGAAGGGTAACTTTCCTTTATATTTTCTAGATCCTTTCTAGAGTTTCTTTACAAAGATGGCCTCTTATAAATTTGATATCTTTGACTTATATTCATTAGACACCTTCTCCTGTTTCTTCTTTGATTTTTATTCTTTCAAGGTTGTTTATTCTTTTGTTGGTCTTTCTTGCTCTGTTCTCACTTCATACGCTATGAGGATCCCATGCAGTTCATCCATTGTGATATTATCAAGGTCTGGTATGTCTTCAAGAGTAGAAATATTGGCATCATATCTCATGGGTCATGATCTCAAGAGATTTTGGACAATGTATTGATATGCGAGTTCTGATCCTAATGATCTGATTGAGTTGACCACTTCATCTAATCTCTAGATATATTCTTCTATGTTCTCTTCTTCTTTCATTTTCAAGTTTTCAAATTGTGTTCTGTAGGTTTGTAGTTTGGCCTTTTTGACCTTTCTATTTCCTTCATATATGACCTTTAGTTTGTCCCATATTTATTTTGTTGACTTGCAATGCATTACTTTCACAAATATAGGATGGGATAATCCTCCTAGGATGGCATTAGATGATCTTACATCGTCATCGCAAAGATTGTTTCCAGCTATGTATGTGGGAGGAGTAACAGGTGCAGTGTACCCATCTTCTACAGATTTCCATATATCACAACCCGAGGACATTATATATCATTTCATCCTTACACTCCAAAGTGCATAATCATTCCCTTTGAACAAAGGTGCTTTGGTGGACGACATTCCTTCTTATTGATCCATTGGATTATGTAGAATCTACCTTCCGGTTATTATATTGTGTTGAAGGAACCCTCTTTGATACCAATTGTTGGTAATACTGAGGTGGGGGTGAATCAATATTACCTTTTTAAACAATTATTAATTACTTTGTTATTTTATTAATCACCACAATAGATCAACAATGGACTTGTATTTAAAATAAATTATACAAATATAATTACCAAGAATTTAAAAGTTTATAAAGAATAATTTGTGATTGTGAAGGACACCAATCCTCTTTAGAGAACCAACTCTTGGAGACACAAATCCCATGCTTTTCTGAGAACCTAATCAAGGAAGCTACAAATCCCTACTTCTCCAAGAACCAACTTGGAAGGAGGCTCCTACCCCCTTGTATTCTTCAAGCACCAACTTGAAAGGAGGCACCAACCCCCTGTTTTCTTCAAGCACCAACTTGAAAGGAAGCTACAACTCCCTGATTTTCAGGCTTCGACCTATAGAGAACTACAATCCTCTTGAGCTCCTCCCTTCCACCCTCACTTCACAGTTTTACTCTGCAATCTTATTCCTATGAATCTACCTCAGGTAGCATATACTCAGATATCTCCTTGAGCCACACCTTAATTCTTCATTCTAATGGGTTTATATATCTTACCAAACAATGTGCATCACTAAACCATTGTGTCTCTTCAATGAATCAATATGACTCTTCATTAACAATAGAGTTTTATTGAAATTAACTTGAATTGACTTCAAATCCCCTTTAAATTGATCAAGTTTATTTCTTTCTTATGTAAATATTCCTTATGAATGATCGGTCTAAGAAACCCTTAAAAAAATTACTACGACTATCACTTTCATCATTACACAATGCTCCTAGTTTCTTCCAAACTCGAGTATCATTGGATTGTGATCAGGATTCAATCTTGATCGTTGATTTCCACGCCTGACTGTCTTGGGCACTGTTAGGACCCTATTATGTACCTTTTTGTTCATACTTTTTGCTATCATTACATCCTTTTCCCACTCACATTTAAGCCTACATTATCACCTTAACCTATCTTTCCAAAGGTATATAACATTTCTTCTCTTTGCTATATGTTTAATTTGTTTTACATGTAATTTTACATTACTCTCATACTTAGCCATCAATCAAAAAAATATTGTTGTTGAAACAGTTTGAACTGCAGATTATATATTGTTGTTGCTTGAAGACCCGTTGCTGAAACAGTCAACAACACGCAAATCCCGTTGCTAAAACAGTCTGTGATTTGTGATGCTGGAACAACAATTCACACAGGAGTAACAAGGAGTGTTTACACTGGCCGCAACAGCTGTACCTTAAAGCCAACACCAACCATCATTGCTGCTTGAGACCACGTTGCTAAAACAGTCAAACAGAATGCAAATCCCGTTGCTAAAACAACCTATGATTTGTGATGTTGAAACAGTATACAACAACAATAACAAGAAGATAAATAAAGAAGTTGTTACACCGACCGCAACAACTACACCTCAACCCAACACCATTCCAACTACTGTAACAAAATTTTTCTACAGGAGATCAAAATATCCTATTCCATCATAGAAGATTAGATATGACTAAGAATAGGATTTGTATGTACACATGTAATTTTATGATCAATTCTATTAAGAGGATTCTCCTCTTTAAATAAGGGGAAATCATCATTAGAGGGAGGATTTTTTTGGCTAGAAAGGAATTACAGAGAAGGGCGTGCTCACTTTGTATATTGTAACATGATACAATTGACAGATGAATAAAAGATTATTCTAAGCATTTCTTCTTAGTTCCTTTCATTTACGGGGAATCTTGTGAGAAGGAGAGGGCCCACCTTCTTCACAAGATTCACCCATTAGTTCTGTAGTGTGTTAGTATTATTTTTTTTCACGCCTTGTTTAAACTTTGTTTTGCTGAAAATCTGCGTTGTTGAACTCTATTTTGCTGACACTCTGCTTTACTGATTGTTACATTGTTTTCATACAATTCATTCCTAGGTAATTGTTAATCATTCTGATTGGTAATTTTGCTTGATGAATTTATGAAAGTGTGATAATCAGAGACAGGTGTTGAAGATTCCTGCTTGGGGAATAGGGTCTTGTTCTCTGTTACATAATAGTTAGCCTTCAATACTTGTTAATAGTTTTGATTGGTAATGAGTTTATGAAAGTGTGATAGTCAGAGATAGGTGTTGAAGATTCCTTCTTAGGGAATAGGGTCATGTTCTCTGTTACAGAATAGTTAGCCTTCAGTACTTGTTAATCATTTTGATTGGTAATGAGTTTATGAAAGTGTGATAGTCAGAGACAGGTGATGAAGATTCCTACTTTGCGGAATAGGGTCATGTTCTCTGTTACAGAATAGTTAGTCTTCCTTGCAATATGTTGAAAGATTTCTTTTCCTAGGTTGTTGTTTCTTAATGTAATCTAGGATTCTTCTGATAATTATTTTCCTTTGAATCTTAAACTCTGAAATAGATAGATTGCTTTTCTTTAATTCAATGTAGAACTTCAGTCTGTTCAAAGCAAGGTGTGATTAGTGTACTTTCACTACAACTCTAGATTGCTTTTGAGATTGAGCATATACAGTGTGTGATTGCCTTTGAAATAAACAGACTTCCCTGGTTTGACAATTTATGTAACACTTTTTTGTTTAGTTAATAAGCAATTATAGTGACCAACATTTTGGCGTCGTTGTCGGGGAAGGCAATTATAAATTTCAAAAGAACTTATGTTCTTTTAGATATACAGATTGCATGAGAGGACGCGGAAACCCCAAATAAACTGACCCTACAGGTGGTAGGGGAAGAGGAAGGGGAGGAAGAAATACTTTTATTGATGAGATTATATCAAAATCTGAATCTGTTGCTCCTCAGCGACCAAGCTCAAGCTCTCAAAAATCAAAATCTCAACCTTCCTTTCAAGCAAACTTTGAAACGGGGAAAGAAATTTGGAGCTGTGAGACAGTTGAGAAACTAGCAGAAAACATTAAGGATCGAGCAAGTGCAGCAGGGGAACAAACAAAAGAAACCATGGATGAGTATAATGAAGAACTGCACCATGAAGAATAGGCAGGTCCTGAAGGAGAGGTAAATGATGAAAACTCTTTTTCTACCTTAGGATTTCCTATTGGTGATCTTCCTAGAGGAGTAACTCCCATGAAGAATATTCCACTCTCAGCTTTACCTAACTTTCATGGTTTATCTTCAGAGGATTCTGATGAATTCCTTTTCGAGTTTGACATATTATGCAGAAGTTATGATTACATTTCCAATGCTAAAAAAATAAAGCTATTTCCAGCAACATTAAAAGGAAATGCATTAAGATGGTTCATGAGTCTTGGAGGTCATGTAATCACAACATGGGATCAGATGAAATAGAAATTCCTACACAAATACCAAGACTATTGCCAAACAAGAGAAAAAAGAGAGGAACTATTAAAGATGATACAAAAAGAGGATGAAAATTTGGAGGGCTTTGTGGAAAGGCTATAGTATAATCTACAAAGATCCAGTCACCCCGATGTAAGTAAAGATATTCTTAAAACAATATTACTAAAAGGAGTAAGGGATGACTATCTAGATATGTTGAATATGCTTGGAAAAGGGGACATATCTAAAGAATCATATGATGAAATTGCTAACCTATGTAAAAGATGTTCAAGAGGAGATGCAAGGAATAGATCAAACAACAGGGATACCACATTTTCAAGAGTTCAAAAATTAGCCAGTGGAGGAGCAACAAGAGCCAAAATAGGTAATTTACTTGAGGGTTTTAAAACTGAAATGTTAAGCTCTTTTGCTTCACAAATTGATACCTTGCAGATTCAAAAGAAACAAGCCGAAGCAAAATAATCTCTGTCCATCTTTTGTTCCAAATGCAGAGATAAGAACCCACGAAGGGAATTCCCATTGGACAAAAATCTAATCTGCACCATTTGTGACAAGGATCATGAAACTCAACAATGCCCTTCTTTACCAGGAATCAAGGCAACATTACAACCAACTGATGAAGAAGTTGAAGTTGTCTATCTGTTGACACAAAGAAGGCAATGGTAGCTGCGGGGACAAGGTATGAATCCTAATATGCCATTTACATATTCTAATCATTGGAATAACTATCCTTCTTTTAATCAAGCAAATTACCCTCCCTTTAATCAAATGCAATACCCACCCCTCAATCAAATGAATTACCCACCCATGCAACAAACTAACCCTCCCTTTGTAGACCCAACAATGTGGACTCCTTGGCCTCCACAAAAACAACCTTACCTTAACCAATGGAATCCAAATTGGAGAGGTCAACAACCCCCGTTCCCAAATCAATTACCTCAATTTCAATCACAATTTCAGCAAAAACTCTCTTTACCATCAGGTACTTCACTGAACAATCAAATGATGAGGCCCCAACTACCTATACAACCTAACCCTAACCCCAATAATAAGGTTGTGCAGTGCATTGATATTCAAAACCAGCCTATACTTTCTCTTTTCCCTGCATAATGCAATGATATTCATTTATGATCTGGGAAAATAGTAGAACCTATCATTGATCATGTTACCTCTCCTAATTCCGATAAAGAAGAAATAAAAAAGCACGATGTACCTGAAGAGGTACAATCGTCCCCCAACACTGTTGCCGAAACAACAAAACCACCATTCCCTGAGCGTTTAGCTTTGACTAAAACGCATGAGCCACCTGCTTTCAATCTTCTAGGGGAATTACAAAATATTTATGTCAAAATTCCACTATTACAAGCACTAAGAGACGTATCAATTTATGCCAGAACTATGCGAGACATTTGTGTTAAGAAACCCGGTAGGAAAACTAAAGATCCCCTCACAGTTCATGTCATGGGTGATTTGTCTGCACTAATGTCGGGTAAAGTTCCTCCAGTTAAATATGGTGATCCCGTCCATCCTACTGTCTCAGTGAAAATTGGAAAAACAATAATTCCTCGAGTTCTGGTAGACTTAGGCGCTGTTATCAATATTATGACTCTTGAAACCTCACAACTGTTACAACTGGAGAATGAAATCAGAGATACCCCAACCATTCTAGAATTAGTTGACTGTTCTACAATCAAACTGGAAGGATTCATTGAAGACCTAATCATCTCAGTTGAATCCTGGAATTATCTAGTTTACTTTGTGGTATTACAGCCTAAAATAAAGTTGGGGGGTCACCCTCTAATTTTGGGCAGGCCTTGGCTAGCCACAGCAGATGCTTTTATCACCTGTAGATCTGGTTCAATGACAATTTCCAATGGATATGAGACTAAACATATTACCCTCTAACCTCACGCTACACCCTTGATTAATAATGACAATTCCTTGGGTGGACTTTGATGATCAAACTACTCAACCTATCTTGACTATCGAACAAGCCTTAAGCCTTAAAGATGCCACTGAGGATGAAGTAATTAATAATTTTATTTGTGAACCTTCCTTTGTGACTCCAGAAACTCATAACCAACTAACTGCACTTTTGGAGTCAGATACCTAAGAAAACCTTAACTTTGAAAACCCACCTCAAACATCAGCCACCATCTCTTCTAAAAGCATACCAGTAGAAATTGAACCTGAACATAAACCCCAACCTGGCAGTTGTTGAAACACAATAATTAATGAAGTTACTTCTTGAACATAAGGAAGCATTCGCATGGGACTATACATATATGAAAGGAATCTCTTTCGAATTATGTACTCATTGTATCTATATCAAGGAAGATTGTCGATCGATCTGCCAATCTCAACGACGAATGAACCCTAATTTAAGAGAAATTCTTAAGGAGGAACTTCAAAAATTGCTTAATCCAGGGTTTATATATCCTATATTGGACAACGAATGGGTTTCCTCGTTGGTAATAGTTCCTAAGAAAAACGGGAAATGGAGAGTATGTGTAGACTATAGAGCCTTAAATAAAGCCACTCAAAAAGATCACTTTCCGTTACCATTCATTGATCAGGTGTTAGATAGTTTGTCAGGGAAGAAATTCTTCTCCTTTTTAGATGGTTTTAGTGGGTATAATCAGATCAAAATTGCACCCCAAGACCAAGATAAGACCACTTTTACTATCCCATGGGGAACTTTTGGTTATAGAGTCCTCCCATTTGGACTATGTAATGCACCAGCAACCTTTCAAAGAGCAGTTATAGGAATCTTTTCTGATATGATTAATGACTCTATGGAAATTTTTATGGATGATTTTACCCCTTATGGTGTCTCTTTTGAGGAAGNATAGAGCCTTAAATAAAGCCACTCAAAAAGATCACTTTCCGTTACCATTCATTGATCAGGTGTTAGATAGTTTGTCAGGGAAGAAATTCTTCTCCTTTTTAGATGGTTTTAGTGGGTATAATCAGATCAAAATTGCACCCCAAGACCAAGATAAGACCACTTTTACTATCCCATGGGGAACTTTTGGTTATAGAGTCCTCCCATTTGGACTATGTAATGCACCAGCAACCTTTCAAAGAGCAGTTATAGGAATCTTTTCTGATATGATTAATGACTCTATGGAAATTTTTATGGATGATTTTACCCCTTATGGTGTCTCTTTTGAGGAAGCA
>SNQJ01S0021224.1:28067-47849 GCA_010110895.2 Picea sitchensis | reverse complement strand
CCCACCTCTCCTTAAGCACAGAAAAATGTCATATGATGATGAGTGAAGGAGTAGTACTTGGACATTTTATTTCATCTCAAGGAATTCAGGTGGATCCATCCAAGATACAAGTCATTAAAGACCTTCCTATTCCCAAAACCCAAACATAGGTGAGAATTTTCCTAGGACATGCTGGATACTACAGAAGATTTATCAAAAAAAATTCCAAAATAGCTTCTCCTCTGTTTGTGTTACTTATAAAAAAATGTCGAATTCAAGTGGACTAATCTTTGCCAAGAAGCATTTAATACACTCAAACATCAGTTATCTACAGCTCCTATTCTAAGAGGACCTGATTGGACACTTCCCTTTCATATATCCTTTGATGCTTCAGATACTGCAATAGGAGTTGTCTTGGGACAAGAAGAAAATCATCTCCCTTATGCTATTTAATTCATTAGCAAGAATATGACTCCTGTTGAAATTAACTATACAGTTACCGAAAAGGAATTCTTAGCAATTATCTATGCTATTAATAAATTTCGACATTACATCACTGGCTACTCTACTTTTTTCCATACTGATCACTCAACTATCAAATATTTATTGAACAAACCTGTCACAAATGCTCGAGTCACCAGATGGTTACTATTATTACAATAATTTGATATTACAATTGTAGATAGACCAGGGAAAGAAAATGTAGTTGCTGATTTCCGTTCTCAGTTAACACCTAATGATAATACCCCAGTAGATGATTCATTTCCTAATGAATATCTATTTGTAGTATCTTCTCACTCACCATGGTATGTAGACATCACTAACTACTTGGTTGTAGGGAAGTTACCACCACACCTATCCCACTGAGAGAAAAGAAGAATTATTCAACAAAGTGCTCGGTATAGATGGATAATTGAGTGTCCTTTCCACACAGGACTTGATCAAGAAATCCGAAGATGCATTAGAGAAGATGAGGTTTATGATTTACTAAAATCTTGTCATGATGGCCCTTGTGGAGGGCATTTTGCTGATAAGAGAACAACACATAAAATTCTTACGATGGGTTATTATTGGCCCTCACTTTTTAAAGATACAAAGAAATTTGTTTGAGCCTGTGATAGCTGTCAAAGAATGGGTCAACCTAATCATAGAGATGAAATGCTATTAAATCCCCAGGTAGTACTCGAACCATTTGAAAAATGGGCCTTAGACTTTGTAGGACCCATTAACCCTCCATCCAATCAAAAAGTTTATATAGTGGTCTACACAGATTATATGACCAAATGGGTGGAGGCTAAACCACTCAATAGAGCTAGAGAAGAAGCGGTTCTAGATTTTTTATTTGAAGATATCTTTATCAGATTTGGAGTGCCTAGAGAATTAGTCACAGATGCAGGACCTCCTTTCACTTCTCATGGCTTTAAAGCCACCCTTCAAAAATATCATATTCGCCATAGAATGACTACACCATACCACCCCCAAGACAATGGACAAGTGGAAAGCACAAACAAAGTAATAGAATCCATTCTCACAAAAATAGTGAAGGAAAACATAAAGGATTGGTCTCACAGGCTCCCTGAAGAATTATGGGCTTACAAAACTACCTGGAGAAATACTATAGGATTCTCTCCCTATGAATTAGTTTATGGAAAAAGTGTCGTCTTTCCTGTGGAATTTGAAATCAAAACCTTAAGGACTTCTTTAGTTGTCAACCTTGATTTGACTGATGCACAGACAACCAGGTTGCAACAGCTTAATGAATTGGATGAAAAAAGACTAGATGACATTCATCAGACAACTATGATTCAACAACAAAGATCAAAATGGCATGACAAAACCATCAAGCATAAGCAATTCCAAAAAGGTAACTGGGCTTTACTGTATGATTCTTGGTTTAAAGAATTTCAAGGGAAACTACGTACAAGATGGCTTGGACCTTATGAAGTGGACACTATTTTCCCCAATGGAACAGTAAGGCTCTTCACAATTGATGACTCTAAAACACCGTTATTAGTGAATGGTCATCGGCTCTGTCTGTACCAGCGCCCCATTTCCAAAGAAGATTTTAAGGCCACATGTGTGGCAGACTCACATTATCTCTTTTTAGAGGAGCCTCCTACCCCTCATTGCAATTAATTTTTCTGAATTTAATTCCTTTAGTATTAGATTAAATTTCTTTTACTAATAATCCCTGTCAAGGAATGGCATGTTACAATTGATTCTTTTGCAGATTATCGATCAAAGAAAAGGCCTACCAAGAAAGGATGATCTTACTTCAAGAAGATCCAAGATTCATTTTGTGAAGCACTGCTCCCTCTTTCTTTAATCCACTCTTCAACAACATTTTCCTCATTTTTCCCATCTTCTCCATTGCCAAAACACCATTGTTCAACAATATTTCGCCCTTTTTCCCATTGCTGAAACATCACTTTCCAGCAACATTTTCCTTATTTTTCCCATCTTCTCCATTGTCGAAACACCATTGTTCAACAATATTTTGCCCTTTTTCTCCATTGCCAAAACACCACTGTTCAACAATATTTCGCCCTTTTTCTCCATTGCCGAAACACCACTGTTCAACAATATTTCGCCCTTTTTCCCATTGTTGAAACATCACTTTCCAACAACATTTTCCTCATTTTTCCCATCTTCCCCATTGCTGAAACACCACTGTTCAACAATATTTCACCCTTTTTCCCATTGTTGAAACACCACTGTTCAGCAATATTTTGTTTTTTTTCCCATTGTTGAAACACCACTACTCAACAATATTTCACCACTGCTGAAGCACCATTTCTTCAGCAGTATTTTCCATTGTTAAAACATCACTCTTCAACAAACATTTTTCTATTCTTTTCCTGTTGCTGAAACACCACTTTCTCAGCATTCCCTATCAATAAAAACATCTGCTTCATCTCTTTTGCTCTCAATTCTCCTATTTTCATACTACATTTTGTCCTTTCATGACCCTCTCTCATAATTAAACAAATCCTTGATACAATTTCTCTAATAAATCCAAAGTCTCTCCCATGGTTACTGCAGAACTATTAAGGACATGCACTATATTTTTTTTTGAAGTACGAATCAAAGGTAAAGATGAGGTATGTAAACTTTATATGTAAATACAATTGAACTATGGCTAATGAGGATATCCCGACTCATTATTATCATTCACTTAAAGTCATTATTTTAACCATACTTNATATCGAAATCTTATGCCATCATTTCACACGAACCGACTACCGTCATTCCTTTTTACCCATCATTTCGTTTGTTTTCACCACCATTTGCATGCCTTCACCCGCAAAACTTACTCTGCTTAGAAGCAGTTACTTGACTCTCTGGATGTGTATTTTACTGAGTTGTTAGCTATGGGAGGCCCTATTATACGATACGAACCTGCCACGACAGCCCTGTTAGAATTGTATCCATAAGTCTTACAGGCAGGCTGGCTGGGTTATTTTCAGAGGCTCTAGGGATTTGATCAACAACAGGTTCTTCAATTTTCTCGAAATCTTCAATAAGACCATTCCATTGTTCAAGGGTTTCAGATTCCAGTCATAGAGGATGATATAGCACAAGTTTCAGGTCTTCTTGTTACTGACATTCGTTGGTTCAGCCGCAAACACATTATCCTTAATGCCCAGTAGGATTTTCTCTTGCCAGGAGAACAAGTTGAGTCTAAAGACCAGGGTGTTCGACTTATCTCGTTGCCGCCTCCTTGACAGAAAATTACAGAGTTTGTGAAGCACTACCTCACCTGTGAAGGCCGATACTAGGTAGTCTACCAGTATGATTTTGTCTTGTTATCTCATTTATGACATGCTATATTGGTGAATATTCCCTACTATCTACTTGGATGTCTTAGAAATATGTCGCATTATTGTAAAAAGGCTAAAAATCCCACCCTTTCCCTCACCCATCACCATCTCGCTCAACTACTCATCCAAAAGGGGTTTTCCCAACAAAACCCTCCCCTAAACAACCCACCCATAGACCCTCAGGAAGCTACTGAACATCCTGAAAATCCTCAAGAACAACAACCAAAAAACATTCCAGATCCTCCGGAAATACCTATTAATCTGCCTAAAGACCCAATTGATCCAATTAACCCTCCTACCATACCAAGCCCGCCCCACAACTTACCAAAATAATCTACTCCTATTGTTCATATCCTTAGCGATGATTCTGAACCAGATAAACCCGATAACCCTCCCTGCCCCATCACTGAGGAAAAACCCACACACAAAAGAAAGAAGCAAATTCCTCATTTTCCCTCCTTTTTACAAAGAAAATGAATGAGGACCTCAACAAGAGCAGCCACTACTGCCACTGCCCTAAACCCCCAACCCATCTTGCTAAAATCCCGTACACCTCCACTCTCCCAAATTCTGGAATTTTTACCTATTCCACCCATGGGCACTGATACACAAGAACCAAAGGCCCAAGGTACTGTGACATCATTCTCTTTAAATCAAGTAGCTGAAACACAAGAACCAGCTACTCATCCAGTAGTTGAAACACAAGAACCAGCTACTCATTCAGTAGTTGAAACACAAGAACCAGCTATAGCTATTACACAAGAACCAACTACAGCTAAAACACAAGAACCAACTGTTGATGTTGTTCTCAAAATACAGGAATCAAATGCCCAGGGTGTCGCAACACTACTTTCTCTACATCAAGAAGATGAAACACAAGAATCAACTGTTGATCCTGTAGCTACTCCACAAGAACCAGCTATTGCGGCTGTGACTGTTACACAAGAACCAGTCACCCCTCTTAATACACCCATGAAATATCAACAACCAGAACCAACAATGGCCTCTGTCTTACAAGAAAACGAGTTCCTAAAGTCTAAACTGAAAGCCTACAAGCAAAATCTAGTAATGGTAAAGGAAGCCTACAACAAGGAACTTAAATTGTATACCCTAGCTTACATAGCGACCATGACAGAGGAAAAAACAAAAGAGAATCAGTGTAGAGAGTATATGTGCAGTCAATGTGGGGACATTTATTATCAAGCAAGCTACAAAGTAACTCAAATTCCAGTGCCTAGAGCTTCCCCTGCACCTACAACTTTTGCAGTCAAAGAAGAAAACATTGTTGTTACACAAGAACCAGTAGGACCTTCCAAAATTCAAAACGAACCCTGGCCTACAACAACTGCTACATCTGAAGCCCTTGTTTTTATTAATAAAGTTGTACATACACTACCTATTGATGAATCTACCCCTCTTATCAAGATCAACACCCATACTCTTGTGGAACGAGCCACTCAGACCCTACCTCAGCCTATCACTTGCGATGCTAAAACACAAACTCAACCATGGGATGAGCAAGCAATAATGGACAAATGGAAAAAAGAGTTTGTTGTTACACAGGACAAAAGCCTGCAGGAGCACAGACTACTTTGGCTAAACCACATCTATTCAAACTGGGAAGCTTTGGAGAAAACACGCCAAGAATCTCGTGCCCATAAGAAGCAAAATGAAGAGATAAAAGGCAAATTGCTCCTGATGTTTGACTTGGCACAAAAATTGTTGGCTACTAGGAAACCACCCTCCAATTACTCTCTTTTCCTCATAGAACGACTTACATTTTTTCAAATTAAATCAATAAAAGAAGGCAGACCCCACGCAGTGTTAAATCCAACAGATTTTGTTAGAAATTTTGCAGAAGCCTCTACTATTGATCAGCACCTCCTATGTGAGGTATATCTTCATAATGAGGCCATCCCTGAGAACCGATAGCTTAACCTTAACACTCTTGTCGGTGATATCCAAATTCGGGCACTCACCTCCTTCCTTAACAATCAGATTACATGGAAGAATGACTTCCTAGATGCCAAGCATAACGAAGATAACCACCTCCTCTGGATACGGCCAGAACCACAGAACGCTGCCACCTTTGTTGCAGAGTATTATCAATTTTTGAAGAAACTAGGGATGATTCAATATATTCGGCAACTACAGAAAAAAGTACTTCAGGATTGTCAACAGTTTATTAAATCCACAGAGATCGCTGCCCTACAAGAAAATAACATGTTTTGGCAACAATCTTCTGAGAAAAGGTAGGAGCACAATCCCTTTAGTCCTACCAATCTTGAGACAACAATCTCCCGGGTACCT
The DNA here is from genome assembly GCA_010110895.2 of Picea sitchensis. Classification (NCBI taxonomy): domain Eukaryota; kingdom Viridiplantae; phylum Streptophyta; class Pinopsida; order Pinales; family Pinaceae; genus Picea; species Picea sitchensis. The sequence goes on along the minus strand of SNQJ01S0021224.1, from coordinate 41,739 downwards.
AGCTACATAAAATGTGTTCAGCAATGTGTTGAAAACTAGATAGGTTATCAGTTCAATTTTCCTATTCTGTGGATGCCAGCAGAGAAATATCAAGTTCATCATAAGTTGCCCAAGAAGGTTGAAACAACAGCTTGGCAAAGGCTACAACGCGTTCAAGGATTCAGAGCTCCAACAGACAACACTTTCCACAACTACTGCGTAATTAAATTGCATGCTCAGAGTCGGTATCCGAATTCTGATTCAGATTGAAGTTGCCTAAGAACATGCAACCTTTTTAGTTGGGGGGGATGTTAGGACCCTATAATGTACCTTTTTGTTCATACTTTTTGCTATCATTACATCATTTTCCCACTCACATTTAATCCTACATTATCACCTTAACCTATCTTTCCAAAGGTATATAATGTTTCTTCTCTTTGCTATATGTTTAATTTGTTTTACATGTAATTTTACATTACTCTCATACTTAGCCATATATCATAAACATATAGTTGCTGAAACAATTTGAACTGCAGATTATATATTGTTGTTTCTTGAAGACCCGTTGTTGAAACAATCAACAACACACAAATCTCGTTGCTAAAACAGTCCGTGATTTGTGATGCTGGAACAAAAATTCACACAAAAGTAACAAGAAGGAGTTGTTACAATGGCCACAAAAGTCGTACCTTAAAGCCAACACCAACCATCGTTGTTGCTTGAGACCACGTTGATAAAACAGTCAAACAAAATGCAAATCTCGTTGCTGAAACAGTCCATGATTTGCGATGTTGAAACAGTATACAACAACAATAACAAGAAGATAAATAAAGAATTTGTTACATCGGTCGCAACAGCTTCACCTCAACCCAACACCATTCCAACTATTGTAACAACATTTTTCTACGGGAGATCAGAATATCCTATTTCAGCATAGAAGATTAGATCTGACTAAGAATATGATTCGTATGTACACATGTAATTTTATGATCAATTGTATTAAGAGGATTCTCCTCTTTAAATAAGGGGAAATCATCATTAGAGGGAGGATTTTTTTGGCTAGAAAGGAATTACAGAGAAGGGTGTTCTCACTTTGGATATTGTAACATGATACAATTGACAAATGAATAAAAGATTATTCTGAGCATTTCTTCTTAGTTCCTTTCATTTTCGGGGAATCTTGTGAGAAGGAGAGGGCCCACCTTCTTCACAAGATTCACCCATTAGTTATGTAGTGTGTTAGTATTATTTTTGTTCACGCCTTATTTAAACTCTGTTTTGCTGAAAGTCTACTTTACTGAACTCTGTTTTGCTGAAACTCTGCTTACTGATTGTTACATTGTTTTCATACAATTAATTCCTAGGTAATTGTTAATCATTCTGATTGGTAATTCTGCTTGATGAATTTATGAAAGTGTGATAATCAGAGACATGTGTTGAAGATTCCTTCTTGGGGAATAGGATCCTGTTCTCTGTTACATAATAGTTAGCCTTCAGTTCTTGTTAATAATTTTGATTGGTAATGAGTTTATGAAATTGTGATAGTCAGAGACAGGTGCTGAAGATTCCTGCTTGGGGAATAGGGTCTTGTTCTCTGTTACAGAATAGTTAGCCTTCAGTACTTGTTAACCATTTTGATTGGTAATGAGTTTATGAAAGTGTGATAGTCAGAGACAGGTGCTGAAGATTCCTTCTTTGGGGAATAGGGTCATGTTCTTTGTTACAAAATAGTTAGTCTTCCTTGCAGTATGTTGAAAGATTTATTTTCCTAGGTTGTTGTTTCTTAATGTAATCTAGGATTCTTTTGATAATTATTTTCCTTTGAATCTTAAACTCTGCAATAGATAGATTGCTTTTCTGTAATTCAAAGTAGAACTTCAGTCTGTTCAAAGCAAGGTGTGATTAGTGTACTTTTACTACAACTCTAGATTTCTTTTGAGATTGAGCATATACAGTGTGTGATTGCCTTCGAAATAAACAAACTTCCCTGGGTTGAAAAATTATGTAACACTTGATTGTTTAGTTAATAAGCAATTATAGTGACCAACAGGCACCTCGTCGCTTCCTTCAACCCATTTCCGAGGCATTTGACTTAGGACAAGAATCATAGCTTAAGTACCAATGGGGTTGTGTCTTTCGTGTCTCAAAACTTATCACAATCAGGCTACGTCTTTCATGTTTTAGAAATTGTCGCAATGGGATGTGCCTCTTGTGTCTTGGAATTTGTCGCAATGAGGCTGCGCGTTTCATATATTCAGAATTTGTTGCAACGGGGATTTAATATTACTTCCATGTCACCCATGGTAGGGAACTCAACAATGTGGTTTTATTCTACTTCAATTTCATGTGCGGTAGGGGACCCAACAATGTGGTTTTAATACTACTTCCATGTTGCGCACAGTAGGGGACTCAACAATGTGGTTTTAATACTACTTCCATGTCACACGCAGTAGGGGACTCAACGATGTGGTTTTATTACTACTTCCATGTCACGTGCAGTAGGCTATATGGGCGAAGCATGATACATATATCATCATTGGTCTAGAATTTTTCCAATGGTTCAATCTCTGCACGATGCAATGATATTTCTCCTAATCTTGTGTCTTACACAATCTCTGTGTGATACAATGTTATTTATCCTGAGCTTGTGTCATGCGCAATCTCTGCATGATGAAACAATATTTCCCCTATTCTTGTGTCCTGCACGATGTGACATTCTTTCTCCTGAGATTGCATCTTGTGTGATCTCTGCATGATGCAATGATATTTCTCTAAGCTTGTTTCCTGCACAATCTTTGTACGATGCAACACTATTTATCTGAGCTTGTGTCCTTCATGATCTTTGTGCGGTGAAATTATATTTATTTGATCTTGTATCCTATGCAATGTTGACATCAATGACAACCAAACTTCCAACAATATCCCCCTTTGGCATTGTAGCGCTATTTCTCTTAGCTTGTGTCCTGCACATTGTTGACATCAATGAAAACCAGACTTCCAATAGAAACATTATGTCAATTTATGACATGTCTACTAGAAACAAGCCATATGAACATGTAAAAATTACTATACCAAGTAATGATTGGATATAATATAAGGGTTGGTACCGATACTAGATGAAATGGATTAAAAGATGTAGATTTATGTGATATACTACTAAATATTTGTGGATTAATATAACACAAAGTAAAAATAATTATTTGGCCAAGAAAATGAGATTATATCAATGTGAAATCAACCCATGATCACTTATATGGAACAACCAAACTATCAAGATAAAATCTCCATGCGCCAAAGACATGATCTCTCAAATTTAAACTAGGATGTCACCATCAAGTAGTGAAATCATGGAAATAGAATCTTATTTAAATTGAGAAGGGGTATATTCTTTGTTGGAAAGAAGGATAAGTTGAGGATGAGATGCATGAAATGTACTTATTATTTATAAAAAAACTAAATTGTAGAAATTAATAAAATAATAAGATTTGAATCGTTTACAGGTAGACTGTTTATTATTTTTACCTCTAAACAAATAGGTAGTTATATTAAAGATAGTTTTTAACTTAAAAACATTACAATTAAAAGTATACATAGAGCACATAATCCTTGAGGTAAACAAAACCTAGATTGCATAAATAATTTCATACAAAATTTATTAGAACATTTATATTCATGTAAATAACTATTTTAGATCCATCTGAACCATGGATCTATCATGTGCCAAGAGGTAACAAATATGTCAAGGCGCAACCCTTTTGAAGGGTGAAAATACTTTAGGTTTTCATCTCTAGGGAATTTTATCCCTCTTAGTGGTTCATAGATATACGATTATGATGTATTTGAAATAGTTGTTCATGTGAAAATCAAAGTCAAAATTATGTTTTCAATCATAAAATAAAATAAATATGTCATATATGTTAACATAATGGATTACAATATAACTAAAAGGTGTTGGACAATTGGTTTAGATTGATGGACAATTAGTTTAGATAGTTGGTTGTTGTTGATGTCAACCCTTGGAGAGTGATATTGTCGATTTATGTCAACCCTTGAGTATGTCTGATATCACATTTCGTTAAACCTAGAGGTATGGTTAAGGAACTTGAGTTTGTTTGGGGTATTTGGACATGAATATTAGTGAATATGCATGTAATACTACCATGGATAGATAGTACATGACGTGCCATTTACGGTGATATGTTGTACGTCACATAGTTCTTCATGGTTGAGGAGATATGGCTTAGTGAAGTTGGAGAACCCTCATGAGTTATCTAGAAGCCCATAGAAGATCAAAGAAGTCGATTATTCTAGAAGCTCCTACAAGAAGTTTACTAGTCAAAGTGGTTGTAACTAGGAGTTAATCATTAGTAAAGTTGTTACAATAAGAAAATAATTAAAAATAAATTAGTTGCAATAAGAAGTGGTGAGTTTACTATTTATGGATAAAGTGGTTGCAAGTGAGTAAAGTAGTTAAAAATGGGTTAGATATAAAAGAGGGAAGTTGGGTAAAACAGTTAGAAGAAAACCCCTAAAGGAAGCCACTTGGAGAGTATAAATAAGAGAGCAAGGGACTCCTATTAGAACTTATTGAACTTAGTTGAATATCTTTTTTTTGAATGTTCATTGATAGGTATTATTGACAAATATGAAGTGAAACGTCTAATGTAGCGAAGGTCTAAAGAAGCACAGGTTTCGGTAGCTGCAGAAAATGACAATTTTGTAGCCACAGTTGTTTCTATAGTTGCACGTTTCGGTAGCTGCAGAAAATGGAAATTATGTAGCTATGAGTGTTTTTGTAGCCACAGGTTTCGGTAGCTACAAAAAACAAGAATTTTGTAGTTGCGGGTGTTTCTGTAGCCCCAGGTTTCAGTAGCTTCAGAAAATGGAAATTATGTAGTCGCTAATGTTTTTGTAGCCGCAGGTTTCGGTAGCTACAGAAAGAGAAGTTTGCGTAGCCACAGGTGATTTGAAAGTTGCAGAAGGTTGGAATTTTGGTAGCCACATCAAATTTGCAGATTGGAATTGTTCCAATTGTTGCATGGTATGGTATAGGTCTTGATGATGATGCAACAAGGTTGCTACAAGATTAAAGGTATGTCTATATGCAAGTTTTTTATGGTTACAATTTTTCATGACATGGTACATTCTTGAGGCTACATAATAGTGAGGTTTTGGCACATGGTTTGATGTAAGGGTTTATGGTATTTTACCTATGGACATTGTGATGTATTGCTAGAGGAATTTTGTTAGTCATATTGGTATATGTCTTGGTATATGGTTGAGTTACATATTGGGACATATAGTTGATGAGTTGGAACATACATGAGGTTTATGGTATGGTGATGTTGGTACATCTTGATGAGCCATAGTTTGATCTATAGTTGATGCATGATTGACACATATTTGGTACATTGTTAGAGGCACTTGATAGTAGTATTGTTGGCACATGGTTTATGGATGATGTGGCATATATGACTTGGTATACTTTTAGAAGCACATATTGATTGTGGTACATCTTGTTGATGTTTGTAAGTAGTCTTGGTTTATGCACATCTTGGTGATATTGTGCATATGGTTGAGAGTTGTCTCGATGATTGATCTTGGTGAATAGATTTCATTTGGTTGATGAGATTGATGATATAGGTTGATGTGACAGATCATTGTGACAAGTTGTGTTGTTCATAGTTGATGCACTTGTGTTGGTACAAATTGTTACAGGTTGTTTGGTGCAGGTTGATTGGTACAGGTTGACAGTGACAAAATGACAGCGGCAGTGGTTGATTCAGTGGCAGTGACAAGTTGTTTACATTTGGAATTTATATTTTAGGGCGGTTGGATGGAGCAAGGAAAGGGGGTTGTAGCCTCCTTCCAAATGGTGTCAGAGATCAGGGAGTTGGAGCTTCCTTTAGGTTGGGTCTTGAGAACTAGGTGGTTATGGCCACCTTATGGTTGTAGCTGGAGAACTCTGGGGGTTGTAGTCTCATTCTAGTTGGATCCAGATAATTAAGGAGTTCGAGATTCCTTCAGGCTAGAGCCTGAGAAACTAGGGGGTTGGAGCCTCGTTCCAGTTGGAGTTGGAGAATTGGAAGTTTGTGATTCCTTGAATGTAATTCTTTGACATATTAGAAAATAATTATGTGTTTTTCTCCCACATTGGATTTCCACATAAATATTGGTGTATTGTGTATTGTGTGGATGTGTTTATTATTGTTTATTATGCACTGATGGATGTTAATGTTTATGATACAATAATATATTGATGGTGAACTGATTAACATGGTTGAATAAGTTAAAGTAATATAAACGATGGTTAAAAGTGGTATAAATTGCTCATTATTGATTCACCACTCCTCTCACTAATCCAACAAAAGGATACATAAAACCAAACATTATCACCATTCAAATGAATATTATCAATGAATAACTCTGTGGACTTTAGAATTTTTTATTTTGAGCACTGTAGTTTACGTTTTAGGTTATTTTGTGCTAGTTAAACCCATTGTTTGATATTTTGAACTAGTTTTGCTAGTGACTATAGCGGGTCTACAACCATCCAATTTTTTATATTAAAGTGATGTATATTTTGTTATATTAATAGTGAAAATAATTTTTAAGGTCAAAAATATTATCGATGATTAGAACACAGTGAAAGTAAAATGAATAAAACAATAAGAAAATAGCATGGTAAAGAAGGTGAATTTAATAAAGCAACAAGGTGTAGATGCCAAATAAGATATATTACATAGAAATTGATCTCAAGGTTTTTTTTGGATTTGATTTTGGTGGAATTGGGATAGGTTTCAAGTACAATTTCCCTTTATTTGAAAAAGTTGAGATGTGGAGTAGGTGCTTTGAACATACTAACTTACACATGCAAGGAAATCACATGTGTTGATTGGAATTAAAAAATAGTATGCTTGAGATCAACAATTGTTTGAAGGATGGTAAGGCGTTAGGGTTATGAAAACTATGGAAATGTATGATGACAAGGTAGAATACTTCAAGGACCTATTCGAAAGTAAATCCATTTTCACAAAGGGACCAAGGATGTTTATCTTCGTAAGGGAAGGTAAGACTAATTGGTCATGTGGGAACCTAGAGGGGTTCAATAGAAACTATACCAAATCTACCCAAATTCACACCCATATGAAATATGGGACAAGGATTGTTAATAAGTTGGAAGATGAACATTCTACTAGTCATACTATGACATAAGTAAATTTCTCAAGTGGATTTTCAGGTGGAAAGACACCTAGTAAGTCTAGAAGTATCTCCTCCTTAGGCATGGTAAAAAACCTATAATATATGGTAGCAGAAGGTGTTGAAGGTTTGGAAGTTGATAAAATAAATCCACTAGTGGATTTACTATTTCTAAAATATAATAAATTTGACTATAAGGAGGAGGAAAATAACACAAGGAAGTATTTAGTGTTGGTTGGTGAATTGGAAGGGACTGGTAGGTTTGGTACTTCTTCTCCTAGAACCCTAGGCAAAGTAATTATGGTAGATGATGCAAAGAAGTTTGATTCATTGAAGGTGATTCCAAGAAAGAAAATGTGAAGTACAGTAAATCAAGGAGGAATAAATTAAAATTAGTATAGGAGGGAACATTAATATGAAATAGGTTGTGGAAATGGTCAGTCAAGCCCTAATTGGGAGGTTTTTGGTAGGCCAATATATAAGAATAATTTAAGGGAATGGTTAGATATGGGATGGAAACCATAGATATGATACATACTAGAATTCCATTTTTTGGTTAAAGGATGTCTCACATTCATATTTAAAAATGAGGAGGATACACTAAATATTTTGTAAAAGAGATGGTTATGGGGTTATATGCCTCTAACTTTGAGACATTGGAGCCCATCCTTCAACCCTCAAATAGAGAAATCGACAATGTAGATAGTTTGGGAAAACATTTCTGGCTTACCACTCAATTTTTTGTCAATGGACATGTGCAAGGTAGTAGGAAATAATATTTAGAATTTATGTGAAACATATGAAATCTATCTAAGGTCGAAGTCTTGTACCATATATTGAATTCTAGTTGAGGTTGACTTGAAGAAGATGTTGAACAACTGAGGCNGGGGGGGGGGGTGAATCAGTTGTTACCGTGCTTAAAAAATTATGCTTATTTTAAATTCTTTACAGAGCACTCAATGACAATCACAATAATGCAAGGAAGTAAGAAATAGAACATTCAGCGTCATTCACACATATGAGATAAACAGAGATAGATATTTCCTAAGGAAACCCATAAAGGGTAAAAACCTCTTCTTATTTATATGATAAGTATTTTTTACATTCTGTACATTATCATACTTATGAGCACCAACTCATAATGAGGCTACAACCTCTGTATTGCAAGCTACTACTTGATGAGAGCACCAACTCTCTAGATTCTCTAGCACCCACTAGAAGGAAGCACCAACTCCCTGTGTTTCTCTAGCACCCACTAGAAGGAAGCACCAACTCCCTAAGTGTTACAACACCAACTGGATGGAAGCACCAACTTCCAATCACATAGGCACCAACCTATAAAACAAAGAACTATTGTTCTCCCTTTCACCACCCTGCCACCCTGGTTTCTCTAGCTGCAACAAGATGGAAGCTACAACTCCCTGTGTTCAAGAACCCACTTTAACCTCTGAGGACAACAATTCTCCCTAGAACCTCCCTTCCACCCTGAAATATAAATTTTTCTATATATAAATTTATCACAGTGATACAATATTTATCATTGGCTTACCAGGCTTATCATTGTTCTGCTATGCTTCTCTGCTCTCCTATATCAGTGTCTCTCTGTCTGCATGTTCTTGCGATTTCTGATCTTTTGTTTTTCTCTACAAGAGAACCTCAACCTTCCTTTATTGTCTTATTGTCTTGCTGCACACATCCTTGCACTTTCTGTGATTATTCCTTTTATGCTCTATGTGCCATGTCCATTCAATGCATCATTCCTATTCTCTCTATTTCAGCTGCTGCACACTCCTCCTTCTACATGCCTGAATCATTCTCCACCACCACAACATTGGGATCTTCTTTTCTGCATTCTTATAGTCTATGTGCATCTTCTGCATGTTCTCTACATGTTGAGTGCTCTGCCTGATCATCATTGCAACTCTTCATCTTCTCTGGAAGTTAAACCCATGCGTCCATCATCACTTGGTGTTATGCCGAGATTCCTTCGCCTCTCCAACAGTCAAGACTTCTTTGTTACAGTCGAGCTCAACCTCTCTGTTGTAGTTACAAGCTTTAATGCTCTTCCATCTGTCAATCACCTCTATGACTAGTCTTCATTCCACTGGAAGATTCCTTGAAACTCTTTAGCTCTTCTAGCAATCACACAAAAGTCTCTTCGAGTCCTTTGGCAGAAACCATCAGTGGTTTCTAGCAGTTACAGTGCGAACCTTGAGATGGAGCCTAGCTATGCTAGTTCCTTCCACTTACATGACCACCGACTACATCGACATTTCACCATTTCGGCATTTCGACATTTGGCAATTCGACATTCTTGTGATCAAGTGTCTCGATACTCCAAGTTGTGATCCCTGAAATGGAGCTTGGTTGCACTAGCTCCTTCCTCCATCTTCCGCAGATGTGACCACTGGCTATGATCACAACCTTATTCAAAAACATATTTCACACTTTCTCATTTCGAGGATTCTGTGATGAGCCGTCTCAACTCTCCATGCCTCAAACTCTGAAATGGAGCTTGTCTGTTCAAGCTCTTCTCTACAACTCTTCAACAATGTGACCATAGGTTATGACCAGGGGCCAATTCTGAACACGCATTTCAAATTTTGGCATTCTGACATTCCTTGTGATGAAGTGTTTCGACACTCCAACTCCCAGTATCTGAAACCTACACCAAAATGTGTTTCGGTGTTTCGCATTTTGCGACTTCAGGACTCCTATGATGAAGAGTCTCAGGTCTTGAATCCTCCATCTCTCGGTATCCGAAACTCTGAAATGGAGTTATTTCCCGGTCTGCGAAACTCTTTGTTGATGTGCCTGTTACAGGATTTCGGCGTTTCGCATTTTGACATTTCAGTATTTCTGTGATGAAGTGTTTCGACACTTCCAAGTCCCTGTATCCGAAACTATCCTCCTGATTTCGAGATTTCTACGTTTCACATTTCGTGATTCCAGGACTCTTGATGATGAAGAGTATCGACTCTTCCAACTCCCGGTATCCGAAACTGTCCTCCTGTTTTTAGGATTTCGGCATTTCACATTTCACAATTCCGGGACTCCTGATGATGAGGAGTCTCGACTCTTCCAACTCCCAGTATCCAAAACTTTCCTCCTGCTTTCGGGATTTCGTAATCCCGCTTCACATTTCTCTTTAAAGAACGTGTAGGTTCTCTTGGATCCAACGTTGATCGGACCTCGGGCTCAAATCTGACATTCATCAGGAATTCTCAATGTGATCCAATGATCACTGTCACTTCTCCTCCCGGGCTTACACATCCTCGTAAGTTGGAATAATTTCTAAGTGTCAAAGGCCTTGAACTTTGATCCGTCTAAGATCCTGAGTACTCTATCTCTCTTGAGCTTTGGCAATGAGTTAACCTCATCCCTGGTGCACACCTATGCACTGCATGCGACTCTACAATAATCCTCTTGAGGTCACCTTGTCCTTGTTTTTCTATCTCTGCATACTCTGATCTTGCCATCAATGACAAGCACACCTGCATGTAAACATGCCAACAATATCCCCCTTTGGCATTGATGGCAACCCTGAATGACTACGCTAAAATTGTTTGGACCTCTAACTGTAGAATCTGGTCCGGTCCAGACCTCTCCTTTTCTCCCCCTTTGACATCAATGTCAAATAAAACATGCTCCCCCTGAGTTGTTGTAGTATTTTTAGGAGGTATCAGATATTCAATCAATACAAAACTCCCCCTAACAGGATGGACTCTCTTAGGTGTGAGACGGGATGACACCCAGCTTCTGTCGGAGATATTCAAATGGTGTCTTGGCTAGGGGTTTAGTAAAGATGTATGTAATTTGTTCTATGGTTGGAAAGTAATGGACCTAAACAATCTGATTGGTGACCTGCTCTCTCAGAAAATGGTATTTTATGGGAATATTCTTGGTCTTGGAGTGGAATACAGGATTCTTGGACACACTAATGGCACTAGTGTTATCACAATGAATTGGGATCGGTGCAACATATTTTACCTCCAAGTCTGCAAGTGTCTAAATCATCCATAATACCTGAGTGCAACAGGTGGAAGAAACAATGTACTCAACCTCTTTAGTTGATAAAGAAATGGAACCTTTCTTTTTACTCAACCATGCTACTAGAGAATCTCCTAAGAAGAACGCACCTGCACTCGTGCTTTTCCTTTCATCCATGCAGTTAGCCCAATCAGCATCTGAGTAGACTGATAATTGAAAATTTTGATTCTTAGGATACCATAGGCCATAGTTCATTATTTCTTTCAAATATCTGAATATCCTTTTGACAGCTAGAAAATGACTCTGTTTAGGTGCAGACTAATATCTTCCTACCATGCCAACAACATGCATTATGTCTGGACAAGATGCTATGATGTACAACAGACTGCCTATCATTGACCTATATGAACTTTGATCAACATCAGGTGAGTCATCATCCCTGCTTAATTTGCATACAATAACCATAGGTGTGCCCACAAGTTTAGAATCTTCCATTTGAAACATTTTCAACATTTCTCTTAGATATTTTTCTTGATAAATGAACATCCCTTCATACCTTTAAGTAATTTTCAAACCAATAAAAAATGGCAGTTCACCTATCATAGACATTTCAAATTTAGACTCCATGGCAGAAGCAAACCATTGTACCAATGAATCCTTATTACATCCGAAGATGATGTCATCTACATAGACCAACACGATGAGCAAATCATTATCCTTTATTTTGATATATAGATTGTTGTCAATTGTTCCTTTTTTGAACCCTTTGTCTTTGAGATACGTATATGTTGGGCCCCAACAACTCCCCTTATATTTTTACAAAATTTAAAGGGCCCCTATTAGAATCTTGATAATTAAAATGAGCTACAGAATCAGCCTTTTCAAATAGTTCCATTCCTTGTCTTTCTTTGAGACAAACTTAAGACATTCACTTTAGTATGAGTCATTTATTACAAGAGTATATGTCAAAAGTTAAAAACGAGCATAAAAATCTCAATTTAAACAAAAACGTTTTTTATCAAATGTTTAATTTTGTTTAAATTATGATATGTGTTTATTCTTTCGCTCATTAGCAAGTTTAACTATTTTGAATAATGTGTTCAATACTTCATCAAATAATATCTTGGTTGGTTTCTCATTTTCATGAAATCATTTGGTGATATTAATTAATTAAATTCTTTTTTCATTCTACATCTCATAATAATAAAAATAAATAAAAAAAAATTATCTATGATTTGTTTGATTTTATTCTCTTCTCCATTAACTTGAAGCTTCTAGAATTAAGATCATATTTGAAAGGAAAATATAAATAATTTTTTTTTATAAGTTATAGTTAGTTTAAATTCATTTTTTTATTTTTCTAGATTTTGTTTTATTCACAATTTTTAGGTTATTAATTTAGGTTTCTTTTTGTTTTACAGGTTTCTATTATCAAATATTTGATACGGATATGATCATGTCTTGATTTTATTATCTAAATACGTTCAATATGATTGATCCAAAAATAATTTTGGATTTCTACAAATAATTTTATGAGCAAGAACAAATAAAATTTGGAAAGGCGTCAAGATCAGACACACAATTTTGCAGAACTGATTGCAGCCAAACCGTGAGGAATTAGAAGAAACAGTTGAAAACCCAGAACCAAAATGGACCCATTTACCTTTTGTGTAGAGATGTTCCCAAACAAATGCACGATTTGAGAGATATTTGGGTCTCTTTTAGAGGAAAATTTCAGGTGGCGGAAATTAAAAGTGACGCCCAGACTGCTCATTCATTTTTATAAATATATGAGAAAGATCAAAGCCAGGGATCCAAGAATTGGAGAGGAGGATTTTAATCCTTTCTCTTTTGTATATTATTGTTTTTGTAAACTTTTTATTTCTTTTCAAATGGAGTAATGGATGGCTGGAAGCTTTGGGAGAATGGACGAATATGTTTAAAGAAGAATATGGAATTCCAGGTTGCTTAATGGCTTTTGTCCTGTAAGTAAAATGGTTTTATTTTCATTATAATGTATTCATATTCTTTAAATAATTGATTATGCATTGATTTAAATATCTTTAGTCTTTTTTTATCAATACATGGTTAATTATTATCATTTATGTATTAATTTTTCCAATCTTTAAAGTCTATTATCTAAATAATTTCTTCCATGGACAAATGATTCAAAAAACTTAATAGAACAACATATATGCATTTTGGCTTTAGCCTTTTGTTTATAATGTTGTTATTTATGGGTTTTTTTTAATCATGTTACATGTGCAGGTCTGATATCTTTAGATTAATGATCTGTGATGTGTAGGAGGTTTATATTATAAATATCATCTATCATTTACTTCATCAAAATATAAATGTTCTGATTATATCTTCGATTTAAATAATGAGATTTATCTTTGAATTTTAAATTGAATGATAAAATGCATAGATTGCTTCCAGATTTATCTTGTTGTAATCATGTATAATTATGAGATCACAGGTTTATGTTTGTGTTTCCTTTTCT
>SNQJ01S0021224.1:6040-28057 GCA_010110895.2 Picea sitchensis | reverse complement strand
GTTTTACAAGCTACAACTTGTTTGAGAGCACCAACTCTCTGGTTTCTCTAGCACCCACTAGAAGGAAGCACCAACTCCCTTAATGTTCCAGCACCAACTGGATGGAAGCACCAACTTCTAGTTACACAAGCTCCAACCTGTATAACAGAGAACACTTGTTCTCCCTTGCACCACCCTGCCACCCTCGTTTCTCTGGTTGCAACCAGATGGAAGCTACAACTTCCTGTGTTCAAGCTCTCACTTGAACCTCTGAGGAAAACGGTCCTCCCGAGCACCTCCCAACCTCCCTAGAATATGAATGAATAAATAAATAGTCAACTACACAGATAAATCACTTCTTATCGATCTTTCTTTGTTCTGTAAATTTGGTCTTCTTCTAACTGTTCTGTAAATCTGGTCTTCTTCTAACTGTTCTGCAATTCTTCTCTTCCTCTATCTGTTTAGCAGGTCTGCTCTGCATCAACTTGTTCTTTCATTTTTCTCTTCTTCAAGTTTTCTTCAACATCGGTTACTCTTCTCTGAGTTTCATCTCACACTCTGCATCTTCTCCATCTCACATTGCACATTCTATGATATTACTTTTCTTACAGTTTCATTCATTTTTCATACAGAACAACCAACCCCCCATAGTCTGTCTCATCTTCTTTTATACACACCTCCACGACCGTTCCACTTCGCATTCCCTTAGGAAAAAGAAAGACAATTTTCCAAGCAAATGAAACGCCAACTGATTGGCAATCATGAGTCTGTTTCGCTAATAGATTCGTAACTGAGGAGTTAACTGTGAGAGAGAACAGTAACCCTCCGATATTTTTTCAAATTCACTTGCACTGTTGGATTGGCTTCATGATATCTTTCATTCATTTCAACATTTCTGTGGCCAATCTTAGCACCTCTAGCTTCTACCTCCATCTTCCATCGATGTGATCAATGGCTATGACCACGCGCTTATGCATAAAGCGCTTTCGCGATTTCTCATTTCATGAATTTCAACACTATGCTCCATTGACCCCAAGTCAACGAAATTTCTATCGCTTACCACATGTCATATGATTCCATGGTCTATATCTGATCTTGATTCAACGACTGCAATTGAATCGTGATTTCGCATATCGCGATTTCGACATTCTTGTTGCATTGTTTTCTTTAATTCTCCATGTCGCAATTCACGAAACTCCGATATGGAGTTAGATCAACGATTCAGATCTGATCTTGATTCAACAACTGATATTGAATCACGATTTCGCATATCGTGATTTCGACATTCTTGAAGTATTGTTTTCTTTGCCTCTCCATGTCGCGATTCGCGAAACTCTGATATTGAGTTAGATCAATGGTTCAGATCTGATCTTGATTCAATGACTGAGATTGAATGATGATTTCGCATATCTCGATTTCAACATTCTTGAAGTTTAGTGTTTTTGTCACTTCAAATTCCCGATCCATGAAACTCCGTAATGGAGTCGGATCAACGGTCCAGATCACATCTTGATCTGACGGCTCAGATTAAATCATGATTTCGCATATCGCGACATCGAGATTTCTGTTGTTAATAATCTTTGACATCTCCAACACTCGATCCCCGAAACTCCAACATGGACTTGAATCAACGGTCCAGATTCAACCTTGATCTGACGACTCAGATTAAATCGTGATTTTTCATATCGCGATATTAGGATTCCTGTTGTTAATAATCTTTGACATCTCCAACTCTCGATTCACGAAACTCCGACATGGACTGGAATCAACGGTCCAGATTCAACCTTGATTTGACGGCTCAGACTAAATCACGATTTCGCATATCGCGATTTTGAGAGGTTAGAGAACCCTGTTCCTTTGACTCTCCAGTCAAAGAAATGACAATCTATCCCCATGTGTCCTACCCATAAATGGATGATCCTCCTTCTTTCAGAATTTTGTATGCCCGCTTCTCCTTGTTATACATTAAAAGGCGTGCAGGTTCTCCTTGATCCAACGATGGTCGGGTCTTGTGCTTGGATCTAACGTCTAAGATCCGTCCTTCTCTTCAGCACTCTTCTTGTCTACATTCATATCTGACAGCCCTCATTCTTTCGAGAATTTTGAATGAGATCCATCGATCAGAAATGCTTCTCAAACTTTATGGGCCTTCGATCATTTGATCAATGTTGTGTTGCCTTCGATCTTTCGATCTTCCTGAAGTTATCTTTTGTTTGCCTTTCGATTACAAACTTCCTGTACTCATGCCATCTTCATTATTGTACTTGCCATCAATGACAAGAATTTGTTGTCTGTTAAATATTTTCCATTCGTTGTTCGTTAAATATTTGCCAACAGATTTGACAAACTTGATGGATTCTTTGTTTCTTGGTTGACCACTACTTGATCCCTCTTCATAACGCAAACCAGTTTTCAGATTTGGATTCCTTTGCTAATTTAGAATGGTGGCTAATCCTTCTGAGGCTTTGATACTTGACAGATTCTAATGATACAAGGCTTGAAACTTCTCCAACTCTTTCCTAGTTTTCACTACTTCTTCTTCCAGAGCTTTACATATTGCCTTCTTTTTTGATAACTGTTGTTTCAGAATGTCCTCGGTTTTCTTTGCCTCTTCTAATTATACTTTTAGCATGGAAAAGTCTTCATCAGGATGTTTACTGTCTTTCACGAACTGTATCAACAATTGTTTTTGCTTTATGTTCTTAATTATGAGTCTGCCAATCTCTTCCAATGCACTGATCAGTTCTCCTTCCATATCAACCATAACTTCTTCTTTATTAACCTCACTTCCTGTTCTTTTATTATCATAATCCTCTTTGGCCATAAGTATGAATTCATTTAGTTTATCTTCAATAGAGGAGTCATTGTCTTCATCATCTGAAGGATCATCATCATTGTTTACACAAAGACTTTTCTTCTTAAAATTATTCTCTTTAAATAAATTTATGTGTTTGTGCTTCTCCTCATCATCACGTGTCTGATCCTTTCCTTTGTGTGGACATTTATTTGAAAAATGACCTATCTTACCACAGTTGAAACATTTGAAAGGCAGTTAACCTTTGTATTTTCTTGATCCCTTCTTTAGTCTCTTCACAAATTTTGCTTCAATTTCATCATGTTCAGAATCCTCATTCTTGTCTACTTTAAATGATGCTTCTCTGGAGGTGGGTTTATCTTTAACTATTCTCATTTCATATGCAGTCAATGTTCCTAGAAGTTGATCAAACTCCAAAGTTTTTAGATCATTAAGTTCTTCTATAGCAGAAACCTTCGGGTTGAACCTATCTGGTAGAGATCTCAAAATTTTATGAACTAAAGAAGGTTCCTCAGTTTTTTCACCAAGTGATTTCATTGCATTTACCAGTTCTTCAACTCTCAGAAAGTATTTTCCAACAGTTTCATCTTCTTTCATCTTCGGCTGTTCAAACTATACTCTGTATATTTGAAGCTTGGCGTCCTTTACCTTCTCATTACCTTCATAACTGCTAATGAGTTTGTCCTGCATTTCTTTGGCAATTCCTAGGTGCATAAATTTTACAAATTCTTCTTCTGCGAGCCCACTCAAGATAACATTCATAGCCTTAGCATTGAATCTAAATTCTAGCTTATCATCCTTATTGATTAGTACAACTGGCTTTACATAACCAATATCTACCACATCCTAGACATCTGCACCTAAAGCCATTATGTAAGTTCTCATTCTAACTTTCCAGAAGGAAAAGTTTGTTCCATTGAACAGAGGGGCCTTATTGGTTGAATTTCCTTCATGGTTTGACATGTTTAAGCTCTAGGATCTACCCTTAGATAAAAGGGGCCGGCTCGGATACCAATTGTTGGACAACTAAGAGGGGGGAGGTGTGAATCAGTTGTTACCGTGCTTAAACAATTATGCTTATTTTAAATTCTTTACAGAGAACTCAATAACAATCACAATAATGCAGGGAAGTAAGAAATAGAACATTCAACATCATTCACACATATGAGATACACAGAGACAGATATTTCCTGAGGAAACCCAGAAAGGGTAAAAACCTCTTCTTCTTTATATGATAAGTATTCTTTACATTCTATACATTATCATACTTATGAGAACCAACTCATAATGAGGCTACAACCTCTGTTTTGCAAGCTGCTACTTGATAAGAGAACCAACTCTCTAGATTCTCTAGCACCCACTAGAAGGAAGCACCAACTCCCTATGTTTCTCTAGCACCCACTAGAAGGAAGCACAAAATCCCTAAGTGTTCCAACACCAACTGGATGGAAGCACCAACTTCCAGTCACACAGGCACCAACCTATAAAATAGAGAACTATTGTTCTCCCTTACACTGCCCTGCCACCCTAGTTTCTCTGGCTGCAACCAGATGGAAGATACAACTCCCAGTGTTCAAGAACCCACTTGAACCTATGAGGACAACAGTCCTCCCTAGAACCTCCCTTCCACCCTGAAATATAAATTTTTCTATATATAAATTTATCACAGTGATTCAATATTTATCATTGGCTTACCAGGCTTATCAATATTCTGCTATGTTTCTCTTCTCTCCTGTATCAGTGTCTATCTATCTACATCTTCTTGCGATTTCTGATCTTTTGTTTTCCTCTACAAGAGAACCTCAGCCTTCCTTTACTGTCTTACTGTCTTTCTACACACATCCTTGTGATTTCTGTGCTTCTTCCTTTTATGCTCTGTGCGCCATGTCCATTCAATGCACCATTCTTCTTCTTTGTATTTCAACTGTTGCACACTCCTCCTTCTACACACCTGAATCACTCTCCACCACCACAACATCGGGCTCTTCTTTTTCTGCATTCTTATAGTTTTTGTGCATCTTCTACATGATCTCTACATTTTGAGTGCTCTGCCTGATCATCATTGCAACTCTTCAGCTTCTCTGGCAGTAAACCCATGCATCCATCATCACTGGGTATTATGCCAAGATTCCTGCACCTGTTCAGTAGTCGAGACTCTTTGTCTTCTCTGTTACAGTCAATATCAACTTCTCTTTTGTAGTTATAGGCTTCAATTCTCTTCCATATGTCAATCGCCTCTATGACCAGTCTTCATTCCATTGGCAGATTCCTTGAAAATATTCAGCTCTTCTGGCAATCACACAGAAGTCTCTTCGAGTGCTCTGGCAGAAACCATCAGTGGTTTCTAGCAGTACAGTGCAAACCTTGAGATGGAGCCTAGCTATGCTAGTTCCTTCCACTTACATGACCACCGATGGTGACCACTGGCTACATCGACATTTCACCATTTCGGCATTTCAGCATTCGACAATTAGGCATTCCTGTGATCAAGTTTCTCGATACTCCAAGTCACGATCCCCGAAATGGAGCTTGGTTGCACTAGCTCCTTCCTCCATCTTCCACAGATGTGACCACTAGTTGTGATCACAACCTTATTCAAAAATGTATTTCATACTTTCTCATTTCAGGGATTCTTTGATGAGTCGTCTCGACTCTCCATGCCTCAGACTCTGAAATGGAGCTTGTCTCTTCAAGCTCTTCTCTACAACTCTTCGACAATGTGACCATAGGTTATGACTAGGGGCCAATTCTGAACACACATTTCACATTTCAGCATTCTGACATTCCTTGTGATGAAGTGTTTCGACACTCCAACTCCTGGTATCTAAAACCTACACCAAAAGGTGTTTTGGTGTTTCGCATTTCTCATTTCGCGACTTCGGGACTCCTGTGATGAAGAGTCTCGGGTCTTGACTCCTCCATCTCCCAGTATCCGAAACTCTAAAATCGAGTTATTTCCCGGTCTGCAAAACTCTTTGTTGATGTTCCTATTATGGGATTTCAACGTTTCACATTTTGACGTTTCGGTATTTCTATGATGAAGTGTTTCGACACTTCCAACTCCCGGTATCTGAAACTATCCTCCTGCTTTCGAGATTTCAGCGTTTCGCATTTCGCAATTCCAAGACTCTTGATGATGAAGAGTCTCGACTCTTCCAACTCCCGGTATCCGAAATTGTCCTCCTGCTTTCGGGATTTCGTCATTTCGCATTTCGCGATTCCAGGACTCCTGATGACGAGGAGTCTCGACTCTTCCAACTCCCGATATCTGAAATTGTCCTCCTTCTTTTGAGATTTTGTAATCTCGCTTCACCTTTCTCTTTAAAGAACATGTAGGTTCTCCTGGATCCAACGTCGGTAGGACCTCAGGATTAGATCTAACATTTATCGGGAATTCTCAATGGGATCCAATGATCATTGTCGCTTCTCCTCCCAGGCTTACACATCCTCCTAACTTGGAATAATTTCTAGGTGTCAAAGGCCTCGACCTTTGATCCATCTAATATCTTGAGTACTCTATCTCTCTTGATCTTTGGAAATGAGTTAACCTTGTCCCTGGTGCACACCTACGCACTGTGTGCGACTTTGCACTAATCCTCCTGAGCTCACCTTGTCCCTATTTTTCTATCGCTGCATACTCTGATCTTTCCATCAATGACAAGCACACCTACCTATAAACATGCCAACAGGAGAGACTAGTGGAGGATATTGAACTAGAGGTTCAATATAGGCAATATGCTCAATTCATGGACTATGTTGGTATCCACTTTTATTGTGTTTGGTGTTATATATAAAATCCCTTAGATAGTGACTATATTCTCAAGTTTAAAAATAAGATTTGGAGGAGAAAAAATCATGAGCTTTAGCACACTATGGGGGAATTGTTAACACCTAGAGAATTGGGAAATGGGGAGAAGGATGTAGGATACAAGGAGAAAATAAATTAGATATTGAAAAAGACACCAAAATGTGTCAAAATTTCAGAATGATAAGCTCTAAGTACTCATTTACAGAGGGGAAGGAAAAACATAAATCATGTAGTCCTAAGCCTTTATTAGATATGGATGTAGGAAATTCTACATAGGAGTTGACCTCGAAGGCTATACTTGAGATATAGACTTCATATTTTCTATCTAAGTCAAAAAATGTTCCTTCAACCTCTTTGAATTTTGAAGTAACACCCCAATCCTTAGATCTTGATATTTGGCTACATTTTGGGGTAAATAAAGTTTTGTCTCCATTGGATTACAATATAAAGAATATATAAAAAGGGGGGTTGGGTTGTACATCTCCAAGTTTGGAGATCTTTGGGCAATTGGGCTCTAAGGTAGAGGATTTAGATAAACTCCTTGCCAAAAAATAGAACATTCAAGGATTTTGGACCTAGAACCTACCATATAGATATAAGCATTTAATCATTCAAATTAGTCTAGATACCATTTTAGATCTAGATAGGTTGTAATGGTTATGATTGAGGAATTTTATGTAGGAGGGTTAAGTTTGTGATCCAGATTATTTTTGGCACGAAATGAGAGAGAAGATATAATAAATAAATGTACAAAGATAAATCATATATCCAATAATATAATAGATATTTATCCGAGATATAACCATCAACACAAAGATACAGTAATACACAATTTCTATTAATGAGTGAAATGTACAAAACTATAGAAATACAGAGTGAAAGACTCACTATAATGGTGGCATCTTATCTCTGAGAAGAGATGTGATGGCTACTCACATTCGCAAGAAGATGATTATTACAATGAGGATCTAAAGGCATTTTCAACATAAAGAGAGTCCAAAACCCTAGACCTGGAAGATGAAAATCCAACAGTTTTGTGGACCCTGTTTTTTGGTAGTTTGGTGTATCGACTTCCTAAGTGCATAACTTTGGCATGTGATCTCTATTTGGGGCGCATGATAGATCGTTGGAAAGGTATTGATGAGGAGATTCATTTTGGGTGCTCAATGAGAGCCTTAACCTATCATTGAGATGCTTGATCCTGAAAAGCTTCATCTAGGCCCTCAAAATGGCCCTAGGAGTTTAAGAACCGAAAAACTGCTAAAAATAGTAAATTGTTAGAAGATTGTTTTGAGTCTGTTGGGATAGGTTGGTGGCCACCAATATCCACCTAGATCAATCCTCCCTCCTTAGGAAGAAATGGTCACCATTTCATTGAGTTCCCTGGGGAGAGGGAAAAGCGTTTGTTGAATCTGTATCTTGATGAGTTGCTTGCCTTGCTAGAGAAGTTGCGCTACTTAGCTTGTTTAAGGATGTCACAAAGCTATGGCTGGAAGGGTTGGACATTTTTAACTATTACGGATACATGATATGACTGTGTGCAAAAGGAATCCTTGTTCTTTGCTTCAATCTTGTCGACCTGCTTCTACTAAACATAGGGTGTGTGTACTGAGGCTGCAGTGGTTGTAGTGTTCTTTTGTTCACCTTTTGAAAATACTGTGAACAAGTTGAATTTTGTAGTATGAGATACTACCTTGCGGCATTGTTTAGGTGTAATTGTAGTTGGAACAAACTCTATTATCCTATAGAGATGACCCCCCATTGTAACAATGATAATATGGGGTCGAGACTCATAAAAAGAATAGAGCTTCCACATATATGGTTGGCCCAACAGAACATCACAGACATCCAGTGGGGAAACATCATGTAATACATCTTCCTTGAAGGGATGGATGTTGTATGAAAATCGATACTGTTGGTTGACACAGAGGTCTCATCTTTGGCAAAGCCACCCAATATTGTATGGTTGTGGGTGTGGTGTTATCGACAATCCCAACTATTTGACGACCTCTACTGAGATGGGGTTCTTCTATCTTCCACTATCAATAATAAAATGCAGTTGAATTCCCTTCACCCACATCTATGAATTAAAAAGGTGCTCCCCCTCTTCAGGATCTACTAGTTCTTCTGGTTGAATCGTTGTGGTCACGACAATAGTAGTGGGGTCTACATCGATGATTTGTCTTTTCCCATTATTTTTTGAATCGGATTATGAATCAGGGTTCTGCTCCTTGTCTTTGATCTCAGCCACCAATGACTATTTTGAGCAACATTCATCAGTGTTGTGCCAGGGGATTTTGTGGAAATTGTACCACATTCCAGTGTCCTTCTTCGTCTTTCCATTACCCTTCCTTTCATGTTGCTTGGGATGGTTTTTGGGAGGTTTTTTGTTAGGTTCGTCTTTATCATACTTTGGATGTTGCAGATTTTCATACCTGAACTCCCGTTAGTTATGGTGCCTAAATTTTTTCTCGATTTTTATAGCATATCGATAGGAAGCTCCCAAGGATGAGATGTCCAGAAAATCCATTTCAATTTGGATGTACTTATGTAAATCTCCACGATATTTCAGAATCAAATATCACTCAGAGTATTTGATAACCAACATGGTGCGCAATGTATGGAAGGTATTGGTGAAATATGGCATTGATTTTCCCCTCTCTTGATGCAGCTTGGTCCATCTCATGTATATAGTTACCAACAGGGTAATATTTTTCCTTGACCACGTCCACAAAAAAATCCCAAGTGGGCATGGCCCCATATATTCCAGAATCCTCTATGGAAATGTTCTCCCAGTAATTTTCCCACCAATGTTTGACATGGGCGATAGCCTTAAGAAGTTCGAAGGTGATCTTTTCCCTGTCGGAGAAATTGCAAATAGATAAATAACCTTCTAGCAAATTTAACCATTTTTCTATGGCATCTTCATCTATCTGTCCTTCAAATATAGGAGTGTAAAAATTAACTTGTACCTTGAAAGGAGAGGTTCCTCCAAAGTGGTCTCTTGATGAATACACGTCGGTTTTTATCGACATGCATTGAAGGATGTGGGAAAAATTCTCCATCATTTCGTCCCTCTGTCGTGTGGGAGCTTGCTCAAGAAATAAATTAATAGAATCACATGCTTTGTCATTTTTATTTTCTTCAACCATGGATGGTTTCTTGGGCATGCGAGAGAGATTTTCCTCAAGAGAGACAATCTCGAGAACCAACTTTCTGTACTCGGACCTCATGGGGGACATGCACTGAAAAAACAATCAAGAGCAACATGCTCTGATACCACTGATATGAATTATTTTCGGCATGAAATAAGAGAAGAGATATAATAATGAAATGTACAAATATATATCAGATATATAAAAATATAACAGATATTTATCATATATATAACCATAAACACAGAGATATAGTAATACACAATTTCTATTAATGAGAAAAATGTACAAAACTATAGAAATACAGAGTGAAAGATTTGCTAGAATGGTGGCAACTTATCTCTGAGAAGAGATGTGACGGCTACTCACATTTGCAAGAAGATGACTATTACAATGAGGCTCCAAAGGAATTTTTAACATAAAGAGAATCCAAAACCTAACCCCGGAATATGAAAAGCCAACAATTTTGTGGACCCAATTTTTTGGTAGTTTGGTGTATCAACTTCCTAGGGGTGTAACATTAGCATATGATATTTGTTTGGGGTGCACGATAGCTCATTGGAAAGGTATCGACAAGGAGATTAATTTAGGGGGATAAATGAGATATTTTTTCCATAATTGAGATTATTTATCTCAAAATAACTTCATTTAGTCCCTCAAAATGTCCCGAGAAGTTTAGGAACCAAAAAACTATTAAAAAACGTAAATTGATAGAGGAATGTTTTGAGCCCGTTGGGATAGGTGGGTGGCCACCAATGTCCACCCAGATCATTTTGGATGTTGTTGAGGAGGGCCCTAATCCTAGAGTGGGAAGGAAATCCCACTTAAACCTACCCTAGAACAAATCCTATAGAGAAATTCAACAAGGAAAGAAAGAGACCTTAAAAGGATCCCTTAGAATAGGGCATGCCCCTAGAAAGGTTGCCCCATGATATTCATATCTTTTAATAACATAGATTTGTGAAATCCATCAAAAAAATTCTTAGGTAGGTTAGGTGAATTACAAAAACTTGATGTTGTCTTTATACAAGAAACCATGTGGGAAGGAATTAACATCTTGAGATATGATCTAATCTCTTGAGGTATTGGTAATTTATATTTCTGGACTATGTAGGAATATTTGGTGGATTTATAACTATGGAGGAATATATATATATGAGGCTAATAAACTCTATGGTAATTGATTTAGGTATAGGAGCAATCCTTTGTTATGAGGAAAAAATCTCTATGGCTAGGGTAAACCACAACAGATGGACATGACTGCAGAAATCAACTCTCTTCTCAAGTATGCTATGAAAACAAATATGCTAGAAAGACATTATAAAAGTCCTACCTCGTCCAAATGTTCGATGAATGATCCAGGGGATCAATTTTTCTCAAAATTCAAAGTGCTCGACATCGCTTCAAATCAAACGGGAGCGTAGGCCTCGTCGTCACGAACTCAACACAATTAGTTTGGGTTCAAATCAATGTTGGATGAGAGAGATATCACGTTCTGTTCAAAACGACAAACAGGCAAAACAAATGTGTGTTGACTGTATAGTCCGTACGGATGCTGATGTGGTAGGTCGTACGACATGTGGCAGGGCCGTACGATAGGTGGCAAGCAGTCATGTGGATAGTTGGTGTATGACATGGCTTGTTTGCGGTGAATGGGATGGCGACATGTGTCCCAATCAATGGCTGCCACGTGTCGCCTTGACATCGGCTTAAAATTTATGTTGTTGGCCGGATTCGACCCCGCGACCTTCGGACAGGGGGAATGCTTTGGGAAGGGCCGCCCAACCGGCGTGCCACCATATGGTTCTTATAATATATATGGAAATCAATTTATTTGAATTTGTATAAGTTTTGAAATGGGCGCGGACCGGGCCAGGGCTTAGCCACGACCCTGGTCATATACGTTGCAATGTAACCATCGGCGTGGTGCGCCCTCCGACCATTTACCATATAGCCCCTTTTCATATGAACCCCAATATTATGTGTACACAATGTGACCATGGGCGCGCCTTTCCAACCGTTTAAAACCTTTGGCCCTTTTTAAATATATGCGCGGTCATATGGTGGCCCATGTGCCCTCGGCCTTGGCGGTTAGGGGCTAAGGCACGTAACCGTCCTACAGTTCGCACCGGTTGTGTGGTTGCACCTAGTGTTGGGTTTTTACACATATATGCATATGGGGGCTAGGTTGAGGAGGCAAGGGTGCATTTTGGCAATCCAGAGACAGCAAGTTTGAAGGGGAACTTCTAGGAAGCCTATCTTCTTCAATTTTTGTCCAAAACGAGGTGCCGAAAAAACCCAGCTAGGGGTTTTTGGACGTTCTGAAGCCATTGGAGCCATCTATTTGGAATTTTGAGCATTGTAAAGCACATATTTGAGCACTTTGAGCAAATAATACAAAATATCCATTGGAAGCTGGACCAGGAGATGTAGCCCAAGAGAGGGATGAACTCCTTTATCATTTGTTGTGTTATGTGTTTTATGTTCACTATTATTTGTTGTTGTTTATATGCATCTTGAATATGCCATTTCTTTGAAAGTTGTGTTTGCAAAATTGATCCATTTGCATTTGAACACATGAATTAAAACTTGCAAATATTTTCAAGAATACAAGTCTTCTTCATTTTTAGATCAAGTTGGTATCAAAGCATAGGTTTTTGAGGACTTGATTATTTGCAAGTGTTTTATTTTATGATGCTCACAAGGTTGAAACTCACAAGAGGAGAAGGTCAACTTGTAGAGCCAAGTTCTCATCCTTCAAGAAGGAAGATTATATCATCACCGCAAGCTTCAGGGAGGCATTCACCAAGTATGGCTCATGAACAGAGTCATGAACATATTCCTACAGAAGATGAGGATCTCAGAAAGGATTTCATGGAAATGAGAGAAATGATGAAACTCTTGATGGAAGAAAGGAATACAAGGTTGCAAGGTGAAGGCTCCAACCCTTCAAAGCATAAGGGAGATAGTGGTGATAAAAATCCAAATGGAAATGGAGGGAATGGTGCTTCTCCACCACCCTCACCTCCACCTTCTTCTTCTTCTACCAGTTAAAGACCTCTTCCAAATTATCCAAAAGGACATGGTAAAACTCCTTCACAAATTCCTTTGTTAAAGCTTGATATTAAATTCAAATTGCCAATGTACAATGGAAAGATAAATGCTGAGAAATTAGATAATTGGATTCGTCAGATTGTGGTGTATTGTAGAATACAAAAAATTCAAGATGATGAAACTAAGATTAAGCTTTCTTCTTTAAGATTGGATAGTGCAGCACTCATTTGGTGGGAAGCCAAGACTCAAGAGGACATGAAGAAACATGGTAAAATTTTAACCTCTTGGAGTGATTTTATTGTTGCAATTAAAAAACAATTTTACCCATTGGCATATATGAAAAAAGCTACTATGGATTGGAAAAATTTTAGACAAGCTAAAGGAAAAAATGTGCAAAGCTTTACTCAAGAATCTAGGAGAAGAGCTTTGGTTTTGGGAGTATATTTGTCTTCTCAAGAAACTTTACTCAAATACATTGGAGCTTTACATAGTTATTTGAGACATACAATACTCATGTTTAATCCTTCAAATCTAGATGAAGTTTGTGTTCAGGCCACTCATTTGGAAGCAAGAGGAAGGAATGAAACTCATGAGGGTAAAAAGAAGCCTTTCAGTCATGGAGACAAAGGAAAGAGGAAGTTCAAGGGAAATGGAAAAAAGAATGTTGTTGTTAAGAAAGAGGGAGAAAAATTTACATGAAAACATTGTTCAAAAGATGGCCATGATGAAGACCATTGTTGGAAACTTCATCCTGAAAGAAGACCCAAAAAGTTTGGCAACAGAGGGAAGTCAAAGACTGTTGCAACCATACCACATGATTTAGGTTCTGATTCGGGTGATGAAACAAAGATTACAGCCATGGGTTATCAAGGTATTGGTTCTATTGCAAGTACTAGTTCTTCAAGTAACAGTAATATCAATGTAACTCGACAAGAAAAAGAAAGAATCGAACTTTTTCACATAAGGGTTGTTTCAAATCATACCAAGATAGATACTCTGTTTGATACTGGATCTCAAGCAAACCTTATATCTGAAGACATGGTTAAGAAATTAAAATTGGAAACAATTCCACATCCTAAACCATACCCTCTTGGTTGGATATGTGATAATGCTAAATTACAGGTGACAAGAAGGTGTAAACTTAGGTTTGCTATCACTGCAAATTTTATTGATGAGGTAGAGCTTGATGTTATTCCTTTGGATATGTATGGTATTGTTGGTAAGCTCATATTTATATGATAGAAAGCAATTTTTTCATCGTCATGAGAATAAGTATCACTTGTTTAAAAATGGAGTTGAAGTACATTGTTAGAGCCCTTACAAAGAAAATGAATTTATCACTTGTAAATCACCCGGGACAAATGAAGAGAGATTAGTCAGTACTATTAAGAATTTTGTTCTCTTAATAGTTAAACCCAAAGATGATATTGTGAAGTTTTCAAAGGTTGTGATACAAAAGTTGAAATCTGATCTATATGAGGTTGTTAATCAATATGATGAGATGTTTTGGGAACCAAAGGGATTACCTCCAAAAAGGGGGTATCAACATGAAATTCAATTGCAACAAAATTGTCCTCACTAAACATATTGGTATGTCTGAGGATGTCAGGACATAGGAGAATGTTGAAATCAAAAACAAATCCAAGAGTTTACTTTCGACAAAGGGTTCATTGTGCCAAGTACATCTCCATGTGGATCTCAAATTGTGTTGAACAAGAAAGATGGGTACATTAAGTATATGTATTTGATTTCGGGCTTTGAACAAGATTACGGTCAAGAATCATTGTCCTCTTCTAGAATTGATGATGTGCTTGATCAATTAAAAGATGCTAAGTATTTTACTAAGTTGGATTTGAGAAGCAGATATTATCATATCCGGATTGCTAAAGGAGACACATATGGAAGACAACTTTCAAAACAAAGCAGGTTTGTTTGAGTGGATGGTAGCATGCACCTTTTGGACTTTTCAATGCACATACTTTCATGAGAGTTATAGGAATGATATCTTAAGGCCCTTTTCTTGATGATTGTGTTATTGTCTACTTGGATGACATTTTGATTTTTAGCAAATCTCTTAAGTGAGAAGTGCATGCTAAGCATGTAAAAGAAAGTTTGGATGTTTTGAGAAAGGAAAGGTTTTTTGAAGATGTCCACATGTGAGTTTGGAAAAAAATTCACTTATATACTTAGGGCATATTGTTGGTGGAGGCAAATTAAAATTGAGTCCCTCAAGGTCAAATTCATATTGGAATGGCCCAAGCCAACAATGTGTGATGGTAAGAAGTTTTTTGGGAGGCGACCAAATATTGGAGAAATTGTATTGCTAACTTTTCTTCCATTTGCAGCTCCATTACATGCGATGACAAGTGTCAAGCAAGATTTTCAATGGGGAGGAAAGAAAAAAAAAAAAAAAAGGCTTTTGATACTTTGAAAGAAGATCAGTTTACTGAGGTCGGTTCTTGCAGTTCTTGCACTTGAGAATTTAAGACAACCTTTTGAAATCAAATAGATGCAAGCAATTATGCAATGGGAGCGATCTTGTTATGGTAAGCCCATTTGTTTCATTCTGAAACTTTTAATGGTGCCGTGATTAACTATCCTACTTATGATAAGGAGTTATGCATTGGTGCAAAGTGTGTGAAAAATGGAAGCATTATTTGTTGGGGAAAGAAACCATTGTTCACATAGATCATCAACCAATACCAATACTTACAATCACAAACAAAGCTACAACAAGAAAGGCATAGGATGGATGGGTTTTCTACAACAATTCCACTTGGTCATAAGGTATAAGAGAATTTATAATAAAGTTGTTGATATGCTTTCAAGGCCTATTATTAGTGCTTAGGTTATTCTTAAGAATAGTCATATCATGCATGAGTTATGTTGAGCAATATGCTTTAGATGTTGATTTTAAAAAGGAATTATATGAGACTGTGTCATTCTAACCATGTTGAGAGCTGAGGATGACCATGTGCATGATAATCTTTTGTATCATCTTGGCAAGCTATGTATTCCACGAGGTGAAAGAATCAACATAATAAAAAGAGAATCCCATTCTTCTCTTGTTGCTGGTCACTTTTTGGTGTAGGCAAGAGAGTGGCTAATTTGCAAAGGAACTTCTATTGGCCTAAAATGAATGAAAGTGTTTCAAGATATGTTAGGATATTCTTTATGTGCCACAAGCAAACCTAGCAATCTAAAGTTGGGTTTGGATACTCCATACGGTTCCTTCTAGGTCCCCTTGGGGAAAGTATTTCTATGGACTTTGTAGGAGGTATACGGTTCCTTCTCGTCCTTGGGAAAGTATTTCTATGGACTTTGTAGGAGGTATACCTATGTCTAAACGAAATCATGATTATCTTTATGTTGTGGTTGATCGATTTAGCAAAATGTGTATTTTGATGCCTTGTAAGAAGCAGGTTATAGCTGAACAAATGACACAAATGTTCTTTCAAAATGTTTGGGTACATTTTGGATTGCTTAAATCCATTATTTCTGATCGGGATTCTCAATTTATTGGAATTTTTTGGTCAAGTTTATGGTTACTCATGGACACCAAACTGAAGAAGAGCATAGATTTTCATCCGCAAACCGATGGTCAAACAAAAGTGGTAAATAGAACAGTGGTATATATTCTTTGTGATTATTGCAGCAAGCATCCTAAACTTTGGGATGAGCATTTACACTACACTCAACATGCTTACAATCGAGCTAAGCACTCGTCAACTCAAACATCGCCATTTGAAGCATGTTTTGGCTATTTGCCCAAATCTCCTTTAGATTTTATCTTTAGTAAATATATTGCTATTGATGGTCAATATGACATCGATAGAGCAGAAAAGTTCATTGAACAAATTCAGTCGATACATCAAATGGTACAAGAGCAGTTGAAAAAGAGTCAAGCCAAGTACAAGACAAGACATGACAAGCATCGAGTTGATCACAGTTTCCAAGTTAGAGATGAAGTTTGGATTTACATTAGTAAGGACAGGCTTAAAGGAGAAGGTAAAAACCTGAAACCAATTCGATATGGTCCTTTCAAGATTCTTGACAAGATTGGTAACAATGCCTTCCGTTTAGATTTGCCTCCTTATATGCAAATGTATGCAATTGTTAATGTTGAGAATTTGAAATTGTATGAGCCTCCTTTGATTGATGATCAAGGAGACCATGTTTTGATTCCTTCTATAGATGATTTCTCCCCAGAATATCTTACAGAACTGCATGAAGACACCATCCTTGACAGGAGAATGAGAACTTCAAAACGAGGAAATGTGGAATATCTTCGAGTGGGTCTTAAAGGCACAAATCCAAGAAAAGCCAAGTGGATTGAGGTTGGAAAGGTGAGGGAATTATACCCTCATCTTCAAATAGACTGAGAATAGTCTTTTGGAGGTCCAAAAGCTTTCCAATGGGGAGGTGTCATCTAGGGGATCAATTTTTTCTCAAAAATCAAAGTGCTCAGAATTGCTTCAAATCGAACGAGAGCGTAGGCCTCGTCGTCATGAACCCAATGCAATTCGTTTGGGTTCAAATGGACGTCATATGAGAGAGATATCGTGTTCTGTTCAAAATGACAAATAGGCAAAAAAAATGTGTGCTCACTGTACAGTCCATATAGTCCATACGGATGCTGACATGGCAGGCCGTACAACACGTGGCAGAGTCGTATGACATGTGGCAGGGTCGTATGACATGTGGCAAGCACTCGTGTGGACAGTTGGCGTAGGACGTGGCTTGTTTGCGGTGAATGGGATGGCGACACGTGGCTCAATCAATGGTTGCCACGTGTCGCCTTGACATTGGTTTAAAATTTATGTTGTTGGCTGGATTCGACCCCGCAACCTCCAGACAGGGGGAACACTTTGGGAAGGGTCGCCCAACCGGCGTGCCACCACATGGTTCTTATAATATATATGGCAATCAATTTATTTGAATTTGTATAAGTTTTGAAATGGGCGCGGACTGTGCCAGGGCTTAGCCTTGACCCTGGTCATATACGTTGCAATGTAACCACCAGTGTGGCACGCCCTCTGACCATTTACCATATAGCCCCTTTTCGTATGAACCCCAATCTTATGTGTATACAATGTGACCACGGGCGCGCCTTTCCAACCATTTAAAACCGTTGGCCCTTTTTCAATATACGCGCGATCATATGGTGGCCCATGTGCCCTCGACCTTGGCGATTAGGGGCTAAGGCGTGTAACCGTCCTATAGTTCACATCGGTTGTGTGGTTGCGCCCGGTGCTGAGTTTTTACACATATATGCACGTGGGGACTAGGTTGAGGAGGCAAGGGTGCATTTTGGCGATCCAGAGACAACAAGTTTGAAGGGGAACTTCCAAGAAGCCTATCTTCTTCAATTTTTGGCCAAACGAGGTGCCGAAAAAGCCCAGCTAGGGGTTTTTGGACGTTCTGAAGCCATTGGAGCCATCTATTTGGCATTTGGATCATTGTAAATCACATATTTGAGTACTTTGAGAAAATAATACAAAAGATCCATTGGAAGATGGACCAGGAGATGTAGCCCAAGAGAGGGGTGAACTCCTTTATCATTTATTGTGTTATGTGTTTTTTGTTCACTGTTATTTGATATTGTTTATATGCATCTTGAATATGTCATTTCTTCAAAAGTTGTGTTTGCAAAATTGATCCATTTTCATTTGAACACATGAATTAAAACTTGCAAATATTTTCAAGAATACAAGTCTTCTTCATTTTTAGATCAATGAAGTACACCATTGAGCTCTTGACCCAAAGCAACATGCCTGCAACTAGTCCTCGAAAACCAAGCAAAGAAAGAATATGGTGATAATAAATGATGTTAGCACATTCAATAGCATAATCCATTAATAAACAGAACAAATACGCCCATGGAATAATAATTCAATATATTTGCAAGATTTCAATTGGACGGGAAAAGAGTATTTCTATTAATATATGATCAACATAAGTGAAAATGTTCCAGAATTATGTGTCGGCACGGTTCAGAACCGATAAACTAAGTTCCTTCCAGCTGGGTTTCCACCACTTCAATCCTCCACCAAAGGAAAGCTCATAAGAGAGAACAAACGAGGTTCTCAATCAATAAGGGAAGATATTGGGGGTTGAACACTATGTTCATACTTAAAGGACAAAGGGATGTAGACTCGATATGAAGTAAATAATTTATCGAGAATAAATTTGCTCTCAAATTTGAATTCTTTCTCCTCTTTCCATAGCTCGGAATTGGCCCATTTATAGTCTTCAAAATGGAACTGAAGGGCCAAGTCAAAAAATTTCTAGCATATGGAAGGCCAAGGATCATAGATGTCCTATCGTGACATGGAAACCCGACATTAATGTTCATTTTATGGCACAAATCTCGATGTACGTGGGTTGTAGTGGAGCAGACTTCTTATACACATGTTGTATAGTAGGCAAGCTGCGTACATGTGGAAAAATATATATTTTTAGCTCTATATTTCAAAAACAGGGATGATAAGTTTGCATAGGGAAATGGAAAAACGCATTCTGTGAAAGATTTCATAGGGTGAGGAAAATCTTGCTATAATATATGCCCCCTAATGTGTGAGGTTAGAGGAGTATCTGTGATGGCCAAAATACATTATAAACAACCCAGAAGTGGAGTGATGGGGAACCAGTTGGAAGAACTAGTTGCTCATAACATTCTGCACCGACTTTGCATACATGGATACCAATAGGATTACACTATAGATCCATATGAAAATATACCAATTAAGTGTTCACGGCCATGAATAGGAAAACACAAAAGTGTTTTCATGCCAATGGTTGTCATAGTCATGAACAAGGCCCAGTAGAACCATTGTCAAAACTAAACTGAAGATATTTGTATATAATGGAGTACAATATAATATCCCATGATCATTGAATTCAAATAGGTATCGGTCTAATGAAAAATAAGAAACAACTCAAGAAAGTTGCAGCCACATACTGGTGTCTTCAAGTATTCTACACAATCCGCCAAGGGTGAAAGTCTACATCATATGAATAAAGGAGTTGAGGTCGAACACAATGAGACATCGTTTGATTACCATTCATTGAGGTATACCATTAAAAAATGTGAGACAACCTACCGATAATGAAAGTAGGTATCAAGGTACTATTGGGCCCCAACAACTCCCCCTATATTTTTACAAAATTTAAAGGGCCCCCATTCGAATCTTGATAATTATAATGAGCTACAGAATCAACCTTTTCAAATAGTTCCATACCTTGGCTTGCTTTGAGACAAACTTAAGACATTCACTTCTTATGAGACATTCATTACAAGAGTATATGTCAAAAGTTAGAAACGAGCATAAAAATCTCAATTTAAACAAAAACGTTAATTTTTATCGAATGTTTACTTTTGTTTAAATTATGATTATGTGTTCATTCTTTTGCTCATTAGCAAGTCTGAATATTTTGAATAATGTGTTCAATACTTCATCAAATAATATCTTGGTTGGTTTCTCATTTTCATGAAATCATTTGGTGATGTTAATTAATTAAATTATTTTTTCATTTTGTATCTCAGTTCAAAATAATAATAATAATCAAAGAATTATCTATCATTTGTTTGATTTTGTAAAAAACTAAAATTAATATTTTTCTGCATTAACTTGAAGCTTCTAGATCATATTTGAAAACAAATTATAAATAATATTTGTTTATAAGTTATAGTTAGTTTAAATTCATTTTTTATTTTTCTAGATTTTGTTTTATTCACAATTTTTAGGTTATTAATTTAGGTTTATTTTTGTTTCACAGATTTCTATTATCAAATATTTGATACAGATCTGATCATGGCTTGATTTTATTATCCAAATACGTTCAAGATGATTGATCCAAAAATAATTTTGGATTGCTACAAATAATTTTATGAGCAATTTGGAAAGGCGTCAAGATCAAACATGCGATTTTTCGGAACTTATTACAGCCAAACCGTGAAGAATTTGAAGAAATGGTTGAAAACCAGGAACCAAAATGGACCCATTTACCTTTTGCGTGAAGATTTTCCCAAACCAATACACGATTTGAGATATATTTGGGTCTCTTTGAGAGGCAAATTTCAGATGGCGGAAATTAATAGTGACGCCCAGACTGTTCATTCATTTTATAAATATATGAGAGAGATCAGAGCCAAGGGGGATCCAAGAATTGGAGAGGAGTATTTTAATCTTTTCTCTTTTGTATATTATTGCTTTTGTAAACTTTTTATTTATTTTCAAATGGAGTAATGGATGGTTGGAAGCTTTGGGAGAATGGACGAGTATTTTCAAAGAAGAATATGCAATTCTAGGTTGCTTAATGGCTTTTTGCCTGTGAGTAAAATAGTTTTATTTTTATTATAATATATTCATATTCTTTGAATAATTGATTATGCATTGATTTAAATAGATTTAGTCTTTTTTATCAATATATGGTTAATTATTATCATTTATGTATTAATTTTTCCAATCTTTAAAGTCTATTATCCAAAAAAAATCTTCCAGGACCACAGAATGGACAAGTGATTCCAAAAACTTAATAGGACAATATATATGCATTTTGGATTTAGCCTTTTGTTTATAATGTTGTTATTTATTTATTTTTAATCATGTTACATGTGCAGGTCTGATATCTGTAGATTAAATGATATGTGATGTGTAGGAGGTTTATATTATAAATACCATATATCATTTGCTTCATCAAAATACAAATGCTATGATTATATCTTTGATTTAAATAATGAGATTTATCTTTGAATTTTAAATTGAACGATAAAATGCATAGATTGCTTCCAGATTTATCTTGTTGTAATCATGTATAATTATGAGATCACAGGTTTATGTTTGTGTTTCCTTTTCTGTCATTAAAACCTAAGATGTCAATACATGTTATGAATTTATTTAGAACAATCATAAGGTTCACTACAGATTTCTCTCACTGCAGATTTCTCTCTTGGACATGGCAGTTGGATGTTCACCACTCATGCAGATGCTTGGATACACCTCACTAATTCACTGACATGATAGTTTCTTTGTATTTTTATGTCATTTACATATCATTGAAACTAGAATGTATGGTTCAACTTTGAATATCCACATGTTCATGTTTCATTAATTTTTTTTTGCAAGATTCTTTGAATTTATAAAAGAAAAACAATAAATATTTTTATGTGCTTTCTTTATATGCTTCCTAGAAGCAATCATTTT
>SNQJ01S0021223.1:107771-117986 GCA_010110895.2 Picea sitchensis | reverse complement strand
TGCATGTGTTATAATAGCTAGAAATAAACTGTAATAGTGATTAACATGATAGCATATAAACCGTATCCATGTAAAAAATATAACTTTTATTCTTTCTAATTTCAGAAATAAAATTAAAAACAAATACCATTTAAAATGTTAAGAAATCAGTTATCTATTTAAGGAACTAAAATGCATAATAGAGGTTGGTTAAACTAATCATATATGCAGGTTAGTTGAGGAATGAGTTAATATAGATGGCCTTAAAAAAATGTTCATGAGTAATATTTAAACTGTTAAAAAACCTAAATTCAATAACTGTTAAAAAACCTAAATTATTTAAGAAGCAACGACAGGCGGTTACACTACCACAGACACGGATTAAACTAATTAGAAAGAAATAAAGTGTATGTTAACCCAAAATACAGCGAGGCTAACTACTATCCAAATGGATAAACACCAAAGCCAGCATGTTAAAATTAATAAGAAAAACAACACGGGTGTGTTAACTACTAACTACTAAATATGTATGTTAAGATACGGTAATGAAAACTTAAATTTAATAAACATGGAAAACACCAGGAGCCATAAGATTGAGAGAAGGGAAGAGAAGATAGAGCCACACATACCTATAGCAGAGATTTGGTTCATTGACGAATGAAGGTTTCAAAGGGCTCGTTAAGAATGGCTTCTACTATCAAGTTTTTCCAACCAGGTGGTTCGAATTTAAAAAGAGCAGAGCTATGGCAATTTAAATACTTTTAATTAAATATACTCTATGCATGAGATTTGGGTTACCGAGTGCCGAACATGAAATAATTTCAATTAAATTGATAAAATTAAAGCAAGGCTATGCATGAGATTTGGGATATGCAAGAGCCAAACATGAAATAATTTCAATTAAATTGATAGGAAGAAAGCAAGGTTATACATGCGATTAGACATATAAAAAAACCAGGGCTTCTTACAAGAACACAGGGGAGCGGAAATAAAATTAAAATGTGATATCCGATAGCCGATAAGATCAGTGGATGATCTTATCGGCTATCAGCTATCACATTGTTTAGAAGAGAGCAGTGATACAGTCCAAAGCTATGGTAATAAAAATTAAACATAAAGTCCAAAGCTACGGCTATCGGCTATCGGCTTTCGGCTTCTTGAAGTTGTTTTCTCCAAACTAAACATACAGTCCAAAGCTACGGTAATAAAAATTAAACATACAGTCCAAAACTACGGTATCTTATAACAGTCCAAAGCTACGGTAATAAAAATTAAACATACAGTCCAAAACTACGGTATCTTATAATAGTCCAAAGCTACGGTAATATAAGTTGTTTTTCAATAAAAGTTACAGTCCAAAGCTACAGTATTAACAACTAAACATACATTCGAACGCTACGGTAATAAAAATTGTTTTTCAATGGAGAAAAACTAAACTAACAGTCCAAAGCTACGGTATCTTAAAACAGTCCAAACATAGAGTAGAAACTACGATAACAAAAACTTAAAAAAAAATGGTTTCGAAACTTACCTGTTGCAACCGCAACGACGACCCCGACACCGACCTCAGCTGCGCTCACATCCGCTGCACTCGCGTCCGTTGCGCTCGTGACAAATCGACGACCTCCTCACGACAACACAGCAGCATACACCAAACGACAACACAACAGCATACACACGACAACACAGCAACAAACAGCAAACAACAACAAATTTTCGTAAAACATTCCAATATCGATGTGTCGTTAATATATAAACAATCTTTCGGCCGAAAGATAGTTTGGCCGAACAAATGTTTGGCTGAAAAATAGTTCGGCCGAACTATTTTTCGGCCGAAATATAGTTCGGACGAACAATTGTTCGGCCGAAAACGTATTGCCGGAAAAAAAATATCCGGTCGACCAAATTTGTACATGTAAATCGAGGGGGCGGTTATTGCACTGTTCGATTTGACATTTATGTTTTTGGCCGAAAAATAGTTTGGCCGAAAATAATATCTTTCGGCCGAAAAATATTATTAGTTCGGCCAGCAAAATGTTTTTCGGAATTTTGGAGACCTGATTGTCACGAAAGTGTAACCCACCTTCATGATTTCACCCTATTACTAGTTTATGATGCCTATTATGCTCACACTCTCCATATTATCGTATGTCACATGGGACTCATGCTATGTCCTTGACTAGTGTATGGTGCCTTAATGACTAAAGAAATCCTAGAACAATGAATGCCATTTGTTACGCTCACTTTAACTCCAAGTTGCCATATGTTACATTTATTCTTGTGATAACCCTATATTAGAGTGTGTTTCCTCTCTTGCTCATGTTCACTCTTAGTCAGTTTATGTCAACTCACGCCTTTTTCCAATGTCATGCCAATGTCATCAACTACTTTCTCTTGCCTTTGTTAGAACTACCCTAACACCACAACCTCCCATCTTTACCTTTTCATCTATCCTCCATCCTTTCCATAAGAGATCATGTTGCTAATCCTACCTCACTTGTGGTAAGATGTCAACCTTTGTGATGTAGGTATCTAGCTAAACATGTTCCTACACCATCCTACCTCACGTATAAGTAAGTGCAACTATATCCTTGTCACTCTTAATCTTATCAATGATTTTATAGTTGAGATATTATTATTGTTAGACTCACTCATGGTTTAATTACATGTTCTAGTTATTGTTCCATTAATATAGTAATTAGAAATTGCTCATCTCTAATCTCCTAATTTAGCCATTGCATCATTTACATGATAGTTAGGATTATTTATTTTTATTTCATTATTTACATTTCATAGTTTAGTTTCTATCATTCTTATGAAGTGATTAAATTCGCTTGTTCCCCTATGTGAAAATTGTGTGTTTAACATGCAATGTTTGTCTACCAATCTTGCTTTCTCATTTGTCTTCTACTTGCCTAACATTACACTAATCCACATGGCACACCTTGTAGTTTTACCTTACACTAATTCTCAAGGCATAGGGGTCTTCACATGTACGTCATGGGATATATAGGTCTAGTTGATGGAGGATTCCCTCACAACAACAATGTATCTCGTGTACATTGCAAAAACCCTCATATTACCCCTATATAATTTCTTGCATTGCTCATTCTTTGCATCTTGCTATTATTCGCATCTTATGGATAGAAGTTCCTATAAGGCGAGGTAAAATGTATAGAATCTCATACGTTCATAAATTATCTAGCATTCATTCTTTGGTTACTAATTCCCTTCAATCCTCCCTAGCTCATTATAAATCCCTGTAGGATCACCATCAAGGCTTTTTCTAGTTTCAAATTGGTGACTGACTTTGGTTGTATATGGACAAACAATGTTTTAAGGGGTAGCATCATAAAAAACTCAAGCCTATTTGCTATTATTCCTATATTGTTCTTCAATATATTAATGACAATGGTTGTCATTACTATTTCCCTTCCTTGCTAGACATCCATAATATCATTTATGTCAATCATCTCAAGCTATATGAGCCATCTATTCTGGAAGACGAAGTTCAAGTCTGCCACTTAGCAGATAATATCCATACACTAGTGGACCTGCACACCTGCTACACTTGTCATCAATGAATTACTTCCTATATTTTTGAATGCCAAGGTCACCATCCCACTTAGGAAAAATCGCTATCATAAGTTGTTTTTTAAAATAACTTCTTGCATCTTGTTGAGAAAGTAGAGACATTTTAATATGGCATTACCATATTACAATGTAATATGGTAATACCATATTACAATATAATATGGCATTACCATATTGTATTGTAATATGGTATTACCATATTACATTGTAATATGGTATACCATATTACAATGTAATATGGTAATACCATATCTCGTGTATTTATTTTTTTTAACTTAAAGGACACGACGCAATATCGACGATAGTTCGTCAGAAACCAATTTTTATTTTGAACAACCGTGGCAATAGCGACGAAAGTTCCTTGCAATTTTCCACGGTTTTGCATCACACATACAACAACTGCATCATAATTTTTGTCTTGGCATAAATTTTCGTCAATATTGCCACGCTTTTGCATCGCAACTTTCCACAATTTTTTTTACATTGCCATAGTTTTTCATCGTAATTGCGACGAAGTTTCGTCGTAATTGCGACGATGTATAAGGTTAACCTATATTGATGGTGATGAAACATGGAGAGACAATTTCATCGTTGTTTCCATGAACACCAGGTTCATGGATATAGCAAGGAAAAAATAACGACGAAAAATAGTCTTGGCTTTCGTGGAAATTGCAATGGATAAGTGTGGCAATAGCAATGAAAAACCGTGGCAAATTTGGTCATATGTACTAGTGACTATATCTGGGATTGACTAAATGGAAATAGATTTCTTAGTAACATTACCTTCAACATCAACCACAATTGATTAGTGATTTGGTTGGTGTTATTCCAGTGCAACATAGATCCTAGGAACATTCCTTGTTATGTCCTCCATAGTTGTAGCCTCTTGAATGTTATGAGCATTCCTAACATTCCTCTTTCAATGTGGACATTTTTTTAGAAAATGCTCTTCTCCACATCTCCAACATTAAATAAGCTCGCTTGACTTCCCTTTTTCCAATGCATCTAGCTTAGCCTCACCTTGTGTTGGTTTCTTTTGTTGATTTTTATAATGGAAATGTTAGAACCCTTTATTTCATTGTTAAAACTTCTCCTTCTTCTTTTCCTTCCATTTCTTATGAAGTTCTCTCTTACTTTTATTTTGATCATAACATTACTTAGCCTTTCTAATGGCCTCATCTATCATTTGAGGCTCATCAAACTCAATTCTATATTTATAAGACTAAGGTAATCCACTCAAGAAATGTTAGATCTTTATATTTTCATCTTTGATGTACTTGGCATATCTCAACAACTCCAAGAATTTATTTGCATATTCATCCATGGCCATTTTACCTAGTTTTAAATCATGGAATTATTTGATTTTACCATCATCGTACCTGTAAGAGAGATACTTATTCTTAAAAAAATTTGTTGAACTACTTCTAAACAATCTTTCTCTTACCGGTTTTCTTAACTTGTCTCAGATGCTCCCACAAAATTGATGTTTTTCCATTTAAATTGAATATGGTCACACTTGACTTCATGTTTTGAGAGTAATCATGGACTTGGAAATACTTTCTCATCCCAGGAAGATAAGCCTTAATGTATTGTCCATATTTTACTTCACCATTAAATATAGGGGGGTTTTCCTTTTGAATTTTCCATGTAAGTTGTTTCTAAAACACTTCTTCTTCTTATGCATGTGAGAAGACTATCTTGAATTTCTATATGATTATTCAGAGGCATATGACTCACTAAAAATATTTTGTGATTGTGTGTATTTCGCATATCTAGGGGTTCTTCTTGTACTATGAGACCTTTTGTGAGAACAATCTTGGAGCCACTGTTATGTAAATAAGGGATTTATAGCCTACTCACTTCACCAACATGGATCCTCTACATAATTAACTTATGGCCTTTGTTCTTAGTATGGTTTTGATTTCTCTACCTTTGAAATTGATTATGAGGCCTTTGTTCTTGATGCAAGTCTTAGTGAAAAACTACTCTTTGGGATTAGAGGTATGGCTCTCTCTGGTGTAACCTGCACCCATCAACCAACTATTAACATAATAGTAATTAGACCAATAAATACTAAAACTATGGAAGTACTCTTTCAATGACAAATTTGCATTTAGTGCAACTTCTTTACATGTTGATATCCAACTAAACTATATCTCTCAAGATTCTTGAGGCCGAGACATCATCATGGTTTAGTGTGTGTGTTCAATTCTGATTGTAGTGTTATATTTCTAAGTTAATGTTAATACCAAAATAAGATATTATAGATGGTTCTTCAACCCAATTCCAAGCTTCTCTTCAATCAACTTGAAGAATAATTATGATTACCCTCCTCTTATCAGAATTACACTACTCCTTCAAAGGTAGTACTATCCAACGTAGAGTTGGGTGATTACAAATGTTAATGTTGAATTGGGTTTACTTGTAATATTTGAACTTTAAAGATTACTTATTAAAAGGACAAGTCCCAATTCAATCCTTCTTTTGGTTATACTCAAACCCAATTAAAATTGGATACCTTTCAATAAGACACACATGTTTCTCTTAACTAGCATATCTATAAAACGGTAATTAATTAAAATCATTTATGAAATGGGCATTCCTTAAAAATGAATGAGAGAGGTATGCAACTTAACATGTTAGGAAGAGATATTATTGAAATATACATGTTGAATGAACTTCATGGGGGGAAGGAGTAAGACAAAATCACAATGCTCAAGACTTACCCAACTTAGCAATCAACTCACATAACCAATGACCAATCTAATGTCCTTGGGAATGAAAGAAATGTGTCTTAGTAATGCGTACAATCATACATCCCCAAGGAATAGAAGAGATTCCAATTCCATGCTACATAAAACATATATGACTTTCATGTGGGCTCAATAAATATTTGGATACTGTGTACAACCTCTCAAGGGTGAAAAAACCTTTGTGTAACCTTTTGAGGAGTGTGGACATGGCATACGATCTTGGTGACAGGTTTTCTATATACCTTATTAATGAAAACAGGGTATGTAGCCTACTAGTACATTTAATTGTCAACCCAAAGTTGGTATTCTTGCAAGGTGATGTGAAAAATGTGTGCAAGAGTATAATAAGTATCTAAGGGTTAACGTCTAGTATGATGTCTATGCATTAACCAGAAATCCAATTCTACTTCTAATAAACAAAAAATAATTCAAACTACAAGAACATAGGAAATTTAACCGAGACAATATGGAATAAGCAAAGATGTTCTGATAATGATGATACATTCTGTAGCATGTAATATGGTTGACACATGCAACGATCTACAACAATCGATTATTAGTTATGAAAGAAATACATTTATGTTAGGATATTTAGACACTTAGGAGTTAGTTAAGATCAACTTGGTCTAGTATTTCATTAGGTAAAAGTGTGTTTCTTTAGTATGCATTAGTATGCATTTGTATTTAAGTAATCCAACGGTCACGATATGTTCCCGACATAGAGTGATCTGATGGATCATATTCTCATCGATATTAACG
This sequence comes from Picea sitchensis, assembly GCA_010110895.2. NCBI lineage: Eukaryota > Viridiplantae > Streptophyta > Pinopsida > Pinales > Pinaceae > Picea > Picea sitchensis. The sequence continues at coordinate 110,901 of SNQJ01S0021223.1, read as the reverse complement.
GTTACATTGATCTGTGGCTTAACACCCGATTGGTCCATGATTTTTATTTAAAGAGCATGGAGAGTCATTTGTCTCTTGTAAATATCTATGTGATATTTTTGTTTTCCACTAATAAATTGCACAAAGTGGCCATGTTGGTTGGGTCGTGGATGTTTCACTGTGGGGGTTTTACCACATGAAAACATTGGTGTGTTGATATTTGATTTGGTTGTTTGAGTGATTATTGAAAGTGTTCATCCTCTATTGGAATACTTGTGTTGTCAAACATGGTATCAGAGCGCATTTGAGGACCCTCTCTCGTTGTAGATTGAGATTATGAAATTGTCTTGAAGCATCTTTGGTTTCTACCATTTTCGTACATTTCTAGGCTGAGAGGATTATTCCATTGCATCAAGAGTGCTCATTTATTTAGGAATGCCTTTTGTTTCACTCGAAAAGGTTTTTCGTTTTCCCAAGATACGGCCATTTCAGTTAGATTTGAAGGCATAAATTCTGAATATACCATTTTTAAATTTTTACAGATATAATATTTTGGTTTTCTATATTTTATTTCTGGGTTGCTGCTCTTTTTTATCTGGGTATTCTCTTTTCCTTGCGCTCTGTGCGATATCTAAAAATTAGAAACAGAATGGAAAGATTTTTCTTGTCTATGTATGCTCTTTGTCGTGCACTCTGTGCAATCTCAATAAATCAGAAATAGAGGGAAAATTTGAATTTATCGGGTAAGCTAATCGATATCTAATCCTTGGTGTCGTCGAGAAGAGAAATTTTTTTCTTGTGTGAAAAGATTTTTTTATGAGCACGCTCTCCAAGTCCATCTTCAACAAAAACAACAACAACCTTAATCCTCCTAAATAATAAAATATGTTTTGCACTAGATCACTTGGTTAAAGGTTGATTTATTATATCTGTTGAGTTCACCCGTTGACAACCTATTAATTTGACCACCTATTAATCTGACGTTTGACCAAAAATGTGTGCATTGTTTCTATATTTTTTGATTAAATGTTAGATTTTATTATTTTTTTAATTATTTAAATTTATTTGTTTGTTATACAATTGGTCCATAGAATTGGTCGATAGAATTGAGGTGTTATTGCTAGAAGGACAGCAGCCTTATTGGGAGTGACAAAGAGTTTTAATGTTTCATTAAATAAAATTGCCAATCTAAGCGCATAGTGAAGGTTCCTGCAGTCGATGCACTGCAGGTAGTTTACTGCAGTCGATATAAGTGTAGAGTGACGGTTCTTGTAGTCGATGCACTGCAGGTTGTTTACTACAGTCGATGATTTGTTGCAGTCCATGTATGAGTGTGGAACTTCCTTATGGCCTCTTCACCCCCTACCTTACGACCTCCTCAACGGCTCAGAGCTTCAGAACCAAATGAATCTTGTGGTGGTGCAGCGAGCCTTTTGGCTCAGGGAAATGGAGTCCAAACGAAAGAGTAAATGATGGGATTCGAAATATTGAGAATCCATCATCGTTGTGGATTGAGTCATAGGATCAAGAAGAATAATGACTCCAAGATTGGATGTTCCAATGAACATGGAAAAAATAGGTAGAATCGCTGAAGCAATATGGCTATACTTACTTCAAGAAAGATCATCTAGGTGCATCCATCGAGGCTTCTACGTAGGTAATTTCCCTTTTGTTTTCAAACTAACAAAGATAATTGCAAGGCTTTAATGTTATCGTAAGCTAATTTCCCCACTCTATTTCTGCACATAATATAACTCTCTACCCAAATGTTACTATTTATTGGACTAACAGAGCCCTTTGTCATAGGAAACGCGAGTAAGATGGCCATTTAGTGCATCAATGTTGTAAATTGTACGAGGTGTATCCATGTCTTCTGGTCTCTCCCAACAATTGTGATCAATGTTTGGATCATCGACCTTGGAAAGCACAAATTGATAAGCATTTATTTATGTAAGCATTTCTTGTCTTTTAGATTCTTAGGAATGCATGGGTTTAGTGGAGCAGACTATAATTTTTATTCGGTCATACATGCACGAAGATTCTACCCGGGTGAGAAGTAGCTTTTAGGAAATAATCGGTAGCCCAACGAATCACAGCTTCCACATTTTGAAGCTCGTCGCCCATTGAATTGTCGAATTCCACCACGCTCCAGGATAACATTGTAGTATTAAAATCCATCAGAAACCAAAATTTTATGTTACCGCTTGCGTCGTAATATCCTCCAACCAGATCGACCTGCATAAATTCAAGTAATTAGTATGATTGAGGGTCAAAAATATATAAAACCAGACGCCAGAAGGAGTTGGCACCCATTATACACCAGATACGGCAGAAAATGGCATCGGAAGGTATATGCCCTTCCAAAAGCCAAGATGAGACCAATAAAAATAATACCACTAACGACAATGACAACAAAAATATGAGAAAACATTAGACTAGCACAGCAGCAAAATAGCTGCTGATGAACGCCGAAAGGCTAAGAAGATGAAACGAATTCGTAAAAGAATATATTAAATTTTGTTATCTATTAATAAATAAATTGTTGGGCATCATTTAGTATTTTAATTTATGTTAATCACTTACGTGGCAATCAGTTAGCTATCAAAGTAATTTTTAAATATGATTAGGTAAATGTAAAAAAGTAAACACATAAACTGATGTCTTTATAATAGCTAGGAAGTTAATGATTGAAATCACAGCCATTTATTTTGTGTGACTACTAAGAATATTCCAGCCATATTTAATCCTCTCCATAGAAAACTTATTAAGCACTAAACCCCTATTAAATCTGCCCATTGTCAATAGGTGTACGCCTTTCGGCGTAAATATTATTTAAAATAAAATTATTAATTTTTTAGTTAGTATTATTATTAATTAAGTAATTTATTAAAAATAATAATAATAAATATATGTAATAATATTATTTATAAATTATTAAAAAGAATTAAATAATAATCAATTAATAATAAGAATTTAATAAGAATCAATTAATAATTATTTATTTATATTTATTAAATATTAATAAATTATTATTTAATTAATAAAAATTAATTAATTAGAATTTAAAAATTAATATTTATTAATTAATAATAATTAAATGATTAACTATCAATTGATTATCAATAATAAAATAAATATTAAATAACAATTA